>APFE031640481.1:22259-96728 GCA_000404065.3 Pinus taeda | reverse complement strand
GTTGTGCCCCTATTTCCCCCATATTGTTATTACTGTGCCCCATAGAATCCCTCTATTGTTATTTTTGTGGCTTTATATTATTATTGTTAGCTCGGCTAGATTATATTGTGACTCCTTAGACTCCTATATATAGAAAGGAGGTTTTGTGATTTGAATCATCCACCCTCGAAGAGGCTGAATTATAAGGCGTTGATCTATCTTTTCTATCTTTTCTTGAGCTGGTTTCATAACACACAACCACATGAATCTCATGAAATAGAGCCACTGCCTTTCATTAATCCTCTGTAAAATATATACAATGCAGAAACAAAGTTTCTTTCCCACAGTCTTCCAGAAGTTACAAGCCAACCAACCCTTTGCAAATAGTGTGCATACAATATATAAAATGTGTCATGAAGAGATAGAACACCCAAGGGTTGGGGATTTACTCGAATCATTACAAAATGGAGGTGAAGAGCCCAACATCAGCTACAGGTGTAGCGCCACAAACATGACAAATGACTTGGGTGACCCTTTGCTTTCCTTTGCCACTTGGATAACTAACCATCTAGAGTGAAACTACTTTTAAAACCACTTTAGGTGTCAAAAAACTGAAGTGAATATGAGTGGGCCCACTTACAAAAAGTCGGGAAGCGAAATTTCGCGAAACAAAGGCATTTTGGGCCTTTTTTCCTATATGCGCCGCACCCTTTTCTGTATGCGTCGCGCCACTTTGAGGCCAGTTTTGAGGCACTTATAGGAGTCCAAAATGTGCCCAAGTGTGCTCGTTGGAAAGCTTGTCCTATCTACTTTCTAACCCAAGTCAAATTGTTGAATTTGGAGCTCATTTTCCCCTCAAAATCTTCATTCTCCCAAGATTGTTTCCTATGTGTCAAAATAGGGGCAGTGAGGCCATTTTTTGGGTGTTTTTGACCTCCTGGAGACTCAAATCATGCCCAAATTTCTTGCCTGATTGCCAGTAGTCGTGATTTTGCATGCTAAATCCAAAAATGCAAACCATTTCTCATTTGGAGCTCCCAATCCTATGCGTCGTGCCGGTGGCGCGGCGCGTATAGAGAAAAAACCTGTGTTTGTGCCAAAAAATTCTTGTGCGACCAAAATTGTCCCAAATTTCTTGAAATTTGGGCTGGAGGTTCTCTATGGAGTGATATGACATGACAAGGAAGCTTCAGCCAAGATTCAAATCTGATTTTTCTCTTTTGCCTCTTTTGTTGCTTTGCTCAATTTTTCCTTCAAATTCCTTATTCGTGCATTGCAAACCTTGTTCCATGCCCAATAATGGTTTTTCATGTTCCTGAGCATGTCCCTATCCTTGTTTTCTTTCACCAATAGCTTCTCTAAGTGGATGTGGATCCGCTTGAGCCAAATCTCTCAATCAACCTCTATCTTCTGCTGAATAGGTGTCTTCTCATTTAGGCTTCTTTAGGTAGCCTGCTGGTCTTCATGGATGTTTTGCAGCTCCATGATCTCATGCTGGTCGTCAAGCTACTTGTTTCTCTGCTCCAAGTACTTCATGTTCCACTTGGCCCTCTTCAAGTCAAGGGACAAGGCCTCAATATCTGATTGCTGCTCCTGGATGATCTCTTTGAGCTCTGCAGTTGTTGGCTTTGTGTCGGTCTCATCATCGTGGAAGGAGAATGAATTCAGTCTCTTGTTCACCTGATGGTCCTTCCTCCTGCACTGGCTCCTTATCTTTGTCCTGTATTGCTTTGAGGGAATCATCAGCAAGCAAATCCAACTTAACCTTCTCTTTTTGCCTGATTAGGGCTTCCTGGAGTATTTTCTTCAACTGCTTGATTTTGACTTTGGAGACCTGATTCCTTGTGTAGCAATGAGTAGCCATGTGTCTTTGAAATTTGTTGTCTCTTTTGGCCCTCTTAGGAAGATTGTTTAAATGAAAATTTACTTTGTCAAGCCAAAACTCCCTATTTTCATTGATTTCTCATGCAATTAGGTCAACTGAAGACATCTGCTTCCTTTGTTGTTGAAGTTCCCTTTTGAGTCCTCTAGTCTTTGGACTCTTCCTGGTCACTTGCTCTTGATGCTCATCTAAATCATCTGTGTCAGCTAATTATTTTCCCTCTACATTTTCTTTGCTAACATCAACCTTATGCTTATTCAAGGGTAGTTGATTTACCTTCAATTGCTCACTATCCTGCTCTAGGAATCAAACCATGAAATTGGCCTTAGAAAAATTGTCCGTAAGCTCTTTGATCATAGAATCTTGATCCATGAGGTCCTAATATACTATCTTATGCTATTCATTAACATTCAAGTTTACTATATCAGTGTAAAGATGGAATTGCTCCTCATCTTGCAAAGGTGCCTTATGTTGTGATGTTGATCCCTGTTCTGCTGATGTAGGCTTGGACCCTTCCACAATGTTTGGAGAAAAAAATGAGTTTTTAAACCCTGGCAGAAATTGGCTTGAGGATTTTTAGAAGTAGGTTTTGAAAATTTTTGTTGCAACCATTATCACCCATAAACCATCGTCTCTTATCATAACATTTGATGCAACAACAAGATAGCAAGCCTACCTAGAAAATCTACAAAAAGTATGAGTGATTTGGTGAATTTTCAAGCAATTTTTTGGCTTGAGGCTATATGCACTGTGCTCTCCATGTGCGTCGCGCCCATTCCAATTAACACTGGGCAATTCCTCCCAGTGTGCCGCGCTCTCTATGTGCGCCGCGCTCCTCCTCCTGTGCATTGTGCTTTTTCCAGAAGACTTTTGGAGGCCTTCTCGATGTCCAAATTGGGTGAAAGATAGCTTTTTGGAAAGGTCCTTGAGTCTAATTTCTGACACAACTGGAATTTTTCAATTTGGAGTTCATTTTCTTTGTCAAAAATCAAATCTCCCAAGACTTGTCAAAATGTGCCAAATGAGGCTGCCTCAAGGCAGAGTGTTGTTGCGATCAACTTTTGAATGCCTTTCTCAACCCCAAATTGAGCTCATGATAGCTCATTGGAAACCTATTTGTCTCTATTTATCATTTGGATCATCAAGCAAGTCAGTTGGCCAACCAAGATAGGATAAAACGTGATTTTCCCAAGGTCACTCCAGAGGTGCATCAATTCTCCCGAGGCAATTGTATTTTTGACATTTCTTCAAAACCATGACACCCGTGTAAAAAGTGAAGAAGGTTTTTATTCCTTGGTATGTTGTGGAGAAAAAAATATCTTAGTGTTTCCAAATTCATCTTTCCTTGCTCAGAAACATCATTTGAGTGAAACCTACCCCGATGTGGGGAACAAGAGATTTGTCGAAATGAAGCGAAATGAAGGGGATAGGGAGCTTCTAAATTCTTGAGGAAATTTTGGGAAGTATGGAGGGATGTTAGGAATTAGGGGAAAGTGGAATCTAAGAAATTGAGTGAGGGGAAGGGGTCCAAAAAGGAAAAACACAAGCCCAACCTAGAAAATTGCCAGGTTGTAGCAAGAAACTAGGGTTTGTGCGAAAATGAGGAATTTGTGGGATCTCAGTGATGAGAAGTGTTTGATAAGGTACTTTAACGATAGGGGAAGGTGTATGAACATTAGGATACAATTTTTGCTGATGATTTGACCGTTCAAGAGAAATTGCCTTCAAAACCCTAGGAGAGGGAAATGACCTTACCTAGGCGCAACTGAAGCATGAACAAGGTGTAAAATGAACCAGGGGAACTTGACATGATAATGAAAACCTTCTAAATGATGGCACACTCAGCTGAAGGGTGACATGGAACATCATTTGGACAACTTTGACAAGGGTAAAATCAAACCCTAGACCTAATGCCTAGTGACCAAATTTTGCTTGAAGACTCACTGAAATGACAAAATTTGACCTTGACACCTTAAAATCACTTTGTAAGAGAATGTTTGATCACTGGAGGAAGGCTGCAAAGACTGACACTAACATATATATCATCAACTGAAAGAAAAAAAGGACACAAGTGACACTATTATTTTTGGACAAATGTCCTCGGAACAACCCAATGCGGAAAAAATGGTGTAGTTATTTTGAGGGTTATATTATTATTTAGTTTATTTGAGTACAACTGAGTGCCTAACTGGCTCACTAGACAGAGAAAAATACATGACAACAATACCTCTATATCTGTAAATAGGTATTTAGAAAACTTTTCCCATGAAACCCTCTCCATCACAACTAAAGCTCAGTGTTGGCCCTTCCAGCCTTCGCATCAACCTCCTGCTGACCTACATCATCCCCAGGATCATCTACGCCAGCCCTCTAAAGAATTGCGCAGCCTCTGGGAGCCTCTGCGTCACTCCCTCTGCCCTCTACATGAATTACACAATCTCTCTAGGATCTACATAGTTTGGACTAACTGCCACTCTCACTCTCTCTGCTTATGTGCTGGTCTCCCAATATTGTGCCTGCCTCTCTACCTCGTACTCACTACCCCTCGCTGTTGATCATTGATTCAAATTTTCTTAGCAACCCCACGCTAGCAAAATGAATGACTGATCACTTTGGTGTGTTCTTCAACTGATCCTCAAGCCCCTTCTTATACTTTTCACGTTGATCCATCAACGGCCAAGATTAAATCTGTAATCAACAGCTAAGATTATATTTGGCTTGATCCATGACTTTTGGAACCTTCTAACCCAGTTTTATATTAATACCCATTAATATTTATTTTCCTAAGTTTAGAATTAGGAACTCCATTAAAAATATCATTTATTTTAATATCTCCCAAACTGGTTAGAATCTACCCAAACCATTGCTGATTCTTGGATATCTCATGTGCTTTAGCCTATCCACAAACTTTCATGGCTAGAGCACACCCGATGCTACCCTAAATCAATACTTCCTCTTAGCGTGGATTGTGCTCTAGTAATACCCCACACTGAGTATCACACTGATTATCCAGCACTGGTCATTGTGTTGATGCTAGGCCTCCTTGCCCAACATCCTTTACACTACTACATCATGTATTGCTACCCATGGCCCTGCCACTGTCACTATTGCATCCGTACGACAACTCCCTCTGCATTCGTGTTGTTGCTAGTCCATCCTCCTAGCACTGCATCCCCTCTCATCATGCTGCATCGTGCTACTACACTACAACTCAGTTACTCAGAAGTAAGTAACTGATCCACCCAACCATTGACATCCTTGTTAGGCTAGAAAAACTCTCGATGTTGAAGTTTCCTCTGTCGCTAATAAGTGCTCCCTCTACTAACCACTATGTTGTTGCAAAAACTTCCTGCATCTCGCACCGTTGCACACCTCTCTATGTCATCCTGCACTGGTGCAACACTCCCATGCCTCTCAAATTGTTGCAGTCTTCTAGCCTCATGCTGTCCTGGGGAATCCTACACTATAACACTCCTTACCACTTCAACCGCATCCATATCTACCTACATCCGCTAGTCTTGATACTCCTCTTTGGGGCTCCCGTAGAAAAGTATGATCCAAGAGGTTGGGTACCTCAAGGATCTTACCCCTCATCGGCTATAGTCCTCCTAACTACAGCTCGATGTCTCCCCACTTCTTCTCAAGTAGCACATGAGCACTTATGGAACAATCTTCGTCCTCCTTGACTTCTTTCTCCACCTTCATTGGTGCTACCTTCAAGTCAAAAGCCTCTCCCTTACTCTTCTTTCGTGGATACGGGTTCACAAAATGATCTAGTTCCCCACAATGGAAGAACTTGACGTTGGAGAGGTCCTTCTTCTTCCTCTTCTCCTGCTTTCCTGTAGATGATAGAGCCACATCCTCTTCTTCCTCCTTCTTGATCCTGACCCCTTTGCCACTACTCCCTGCCTTGGTTAGTCATATGATCTCTTCTTGATGAAGAAATGCCCACTGTTCTTCCCAATCCAGAAGACTCGTCCTGCCAGTATGCTCTGGACAAATACCTCCCAATCCTTGGAAACTACATTCAGTGCGGTCCTCCCCATTAATTCCTCATCCGACGTGGCATCTATGGAAGTTATCTAGTCACGAATCTCCTTCAAGTGACCTAAGAAGACATCTATCTACTCTCCCTTATGCGTCTAGTATGCCCTTAGATGATTCTCCAGGAGCATCTTCCTCTGCACGGAAGTATGCTGGTATAATTTCTTCAAGGTGTCTCACATCTCCTTTGATGTTTCCTTCTCGGAAATATGTGGTACCACATGATCCTTGACCCCATTAATGATGATGCACTTAGCCTTATCCATTGCCTCCTCATACCTTTCATTAACTACGAGGTCAACTGGGATAGCTATCACTCTTGACACAAAGCCCTTGATGTGATGTCTATATAGAATGGACAAGATCCTAGCCTTCCAGACCATAAAGTTGGATGCTCCATCCAACCTGTCCTGATCTCTCAACCCATTCACATCCATCTCGTTGTTCTTCTGTTGACTCCTCTAAGTCTCTCTACTTCCTTCGTGGAAGTTCTCAGTTCGATTCCTAGTGAGTCTCTCTACTTCCTGTCTAGAAGTTCTCTTTTGGACTCCCTCTAAGTCTCGATTTCCCTCTTCGAAATCCTTCTTCCACCTGTCAAGTTTCTCCTCTTCGATCGTTTGTGCAACTGCAACACTGATGTAGATTCCTTGGCTAGAAATCTGCCTCGGCAGCAACTCCCTCTACATTGGTTTTTCCCTGTTAGGTATTGTTCTAACCATAGTACCCCACCATCTTCGCTTCGAAAACTACCCACAACCTCCTATGCCCTAGCAACTGAAGGATTGAGCCTTTTGGCCCTGTGCAATCTCGACACCAGCAAGTCAACTCCCTCAGCTAACTGCATCACTCCTCTTGGCCTCTGTGTGGCTCTGCGTGAGCCTGATTCTGCCTCTCTTAGCCTTTGTGTCGGCTTCTCTCTAGCCCAGACTGATGACGCAGTCCCTCTGCATCACTCCTTCCTATGTTGCTTTCTGCAAGGATAAGCTCTGTCACTCGGGATAGTTGAATCTGTGGCAAGTTCTCTACTAAGATGATGCCTTCAGTTTTCCTATGATCTGCAAGCTGGCTCTGATACCATGTTGATTTTTCTAAGTCTATTCGTTAGAAAATCATTCTGTATTCTATTGGTTTTTCTACTTGTTTGAAAATCGAACAAGTAATTTAATACATGAAATATCGAAATAAATACAATACAGTCACAACATCTATAGATCATCAACTGAAAGAAAACAAGCACACAAATGAGACCATTATTTTTGGACAAATTTTCCCGGAAAAACCCAATGTGGGAAAACCGGTGCAATTATTCTGAGGGTTATATTATTATGTAGTTTATTTGAGTACAACTAGGTACTTAACCGGCTCACCTAACAGAGAAAAGTGAACGACAATAATACCTCTATATTTGGAAATAGGTGTTCAGAAAACCTGTTCCACAAAACCCTCTCTGGCACAACTGAAGCTTAGTGCTGTCCCTTCTAGCCTCTACATTAGTGTCCTTCTGACCTACGTCAGCCCCAGGACCCTCTGTGTCAACCGTCTGAGGGACTGTGTAGCCTCTGGGAGCCTCTACGTCACTCCCTCTGCACTCTGCATGGATGACACTGTCTCTCTGGGCTCCATGTTGCCTCTGCTAGGCTCTGCGTAGCATGGACTAACTTCTTCTCTCACTCTCTCTAAATATGTGCTAGTCTCCCAGTATTGTTCCTATCTCTCTGCCTCGTACTAACTACCCATTATTGTTGATCAATGATTTAACTTTTCTTAGCAACCTTGCTCTAACAAAATGAATAATTGATCACTCTGGTGTGTTCTCCAACTAACCCTCAAGCCTCTTCTTATACTTTTCTCATTGGTCCATCAATGACTGAGATTAAATCTCTAATCAACGGATAAGACTATATTTATGTTGATCCATGACTTTTGGAACCTTCTAACCTAGTTTTATATTAATTCCCATTAATATTTTATTCTTCCTAAGTCTAGACTTAGGAACTCCATTAAAAATATTAATTATTTTAATATCTCCCAAACTGGTTAGAGTCTACCCAAACCATTTCTGGATCGTGGGGATCTCATGTGCTTTAGCCCAATTTTCATGGCTAGACCACATTTGATGATACTTCAAATCAAAAGAGGTTACTAAGAGTTTTAAGTCTCAGACCTCATAACAGAATTTAGTCCTCAACATAGATCATAAATGGTGTGTTAGATGGGTGGCATTTTATCTTTTGAGACTTGTGGGTCTATGTGTCTTCAATTCTACATCTAATCCATGATATTTTTACTATTCAAGGTTGCTGTCATGGACCATGGTGGTCCAAATTGAAGGGGATGAAGAAGTATTCATAGGCCATTGGTTATTCATGCTTAGGAGGGAGTTGCATCATAAACAAAGAATTTTTGGACACAAACTTCACTTGAGGTTCAAACAAAAATAGATTTAGTAGAGGCGGAGACATTGGAACATGGGTTCCTTTCAAACGCTGAAATTGATGAAGAATTTGGTCCTTCGATTCTTGAATTTGGAACTATTAGGAGCAAGGATACCAACTACAAGACCATGGATCCCTATTGGTAAATCAAAACAATCATGGGCAACAATATAGTGGAGAAAAGTGAAGCATATCAAGATATCTTGCTTCAATTGGATGCCATGCAACTTCAGATTAAGGAAGTAAATCACATAGTTTTAATTATGGCCAAGATGACAATGGGTTTAAAGTTTATAGAGTTTTAGGATGAATATAAATATGTTCTTGATGATGTTGTCAATATACCCTTTTCTTAAGCTTCAATATTTCTAGTTAATGAATTTTTTCATATTTCTATTACTGCAAAAGACGCATTCTTACTTTATCTGTGTTTAATATCTCCATTTAACATAATTTTCATAAACGATGTTTACCATGTGTATAGTATTTTTGGTTATAGTATATGCACTAACTCTTCATCTCAGACATTATGGAAAAATGATATTTTCTTTTGCTATTGGTCTAGTTTCCCCAGTGATAGATCAACAACTTGTTTATTATATAGTTTTTTCCTTTTATTAATATATAATCTCACCAGGTAGGTTAAAAAATAGAAAAGTTAATTTTAAATGGATAATTTTATTTTAATACATAAATAAATTTGAAACTTTACAAATTATGACTCATGATGATGTCTAAAAAAAAATGTGAAGACTTGAACTTTGTGTACACCTAAACACTGGATGTCTGACTTGGACTTCATGTTCTCATACTTGTAGATCATAACTTCATTAAATCTCACATCCCTTTCATGGTTTCTCCCTTATGCTTATGTCAAAGCATAAATTAATGTTTACATGAGGATTTGAATGTTTGAAGAGTGGCAAGGGTGTTGAATTTTCGTATAATAAAAATTGATCTTATATTCTAATAATTACTTCCAATGATTTACACTCAAGTTATAATTTTTCACATATATTATTAAGCAATTATACATAGAAAATATCAATAGTAGAACAATGATAACAATAGGATCACAAAGAGACAACCATACACAAGAGACACAAATTAACCCTAGGAAAACCCAACCTCGGGAAAAATCCATCAAACTATTCTTCTTAGGATAATTTAATTGTCAACAATATTTACAACAAAAATTGTCTAGAAATCTATGACAACTCTCAAGCATAAATACTAGCCAAACATGGTTCAAAATTCGAGTTTTGTAACTATAGTCAAACCATCCAAAATAGAGAAGTCAATGTTGGCCAAAATTGGTCAATACGGGTGAACAAAAACGTTTGGACCTACGGTCAACGTCCTGATGTCACATCAACCTTAGGTCAACATATTGAGGTCAAATCCAAGTTGCAGTTAATTCGATCAACAATAAAACTTGGTCCAACTTAACGGAAATCAAACTTTGGTCAAATTAGTCAACTTCAGTCTTCTCTTTCTTTGTCCACAAGTCCAAATGCTTTAGATAATACCTTCGTTATTGATTGGATGATCAAAGTGAATGTTTTTTATCTGTATTTATATTGGTCAAATGGGTGCCCTTTTGCCCATGTGTCACCTTATTCCAATGGTGGGGATGACTTGAATTTTTGAGGACTACATGAACCTTTTAAATTTAAAATTTTTATTTCAATATTTATAATTCCTTTTGGATGACTTGGGAGGCCTCTTGGCATGCAATAATACCTCATGATGTTACAAAAAATCAACATTCCCACTTATCGAGGGAGGTATTCTCCTGCAACAAATTTGCCCTTAGTTGGAAAAACCTCCTTTCTTAAGAAAAGTTTCATGAGCTTGTCATAATGATGCATGCTTATAAAATAATTCCATCCTGGAGTGGGAAATATAATTCTTCATATATCCAAGGTTGGCCAAAGTCCTGTTACGATATTTCGACACATAGGAAATAGTTAAGTATAACTTGGTCTATTGTAGAGTTAGGTAAAGTGTGTTTCTTTACTATGTACTTTTGTAACTTACAATCCGACGGTCATGATATGTTCTATAAATGAAGTGATCTGATGATTCATTCTCTACTTGGTATTACCGACACTTGATTTGTGGCTTAACACCCTATTGGTCCATGATCTCTATTTAAAGAGCATGGAGGGTCATTTGTAGGGTGACCATTCATGAGAGAAGCTTATGTAAATTTCTTTCTTTTATTAATAAATCGTCTAAAGTGGCCGCGTTGGCTCAGGCTGTGGACTATTTCCCACTTTGAAGGTTTTACCCAATGTCAAGGGTACTGGTGTATCGATATATGATCTGTTTGTGAGAGTTTTCCTTTGGTTTTCTATCTAAGAAACTTTGTAAATTCCTACATGGTATCAGAGCTATTTGAGGGCTGCATCCATTGGTGATTCAAATCCGAAGTCGGTACAAGTGCATGCAACAGTAGTTTCCTAGATCTACTATTTTTGGCTGCTTTTAGGTGTAGAGGACTACTCTATTGTGTTAGGAGCATTTGCTCCAATGATGAACCCCTTTTGTTTCACGCGAAAAGGTTTCTGGTAGCCCTAGCTACGTCATTTTTAAGATTTGGAGGCAAAAAGAGCTTTTTCAAGTAAGCACACACCCCAAAGCTTCAATGATTAAAAAAAAATTTATCTTTCCCAAAAATTACTAACCTTTTAAACTAGCTCACTTGGTCCATAGTTACTTTATGAGAATAAAGGTCTTGAGTTCAAGTCTTTTTTTTGTTGAGTTACTTTTTCAAAAAACACATGTAACTTATGTTTTAAAGTTACTTTATGTAAAAGTTTTCTCACCCATTATAAAAAGTGAGTCACTTATAATTCTAAAGTCTCTTTATCTTTTATTTAAGTTACAATTTAGTGGGTAGCTCATAAAGTACCATTGTAAAAGTGACTTTCACTTATTTATAAAAGTGGGTCACATAATTTTTGTTTTAAGTGAGCTCATTAGATTAAGTTTGGAAAGGGCGTGATTTTTCTTTTTAAATATAACATTATCATTCACTTCCGCACATTCACACACTTCATCAACATCTTCAACAACTTTTCTTAAAAATTCCATAACTTCTTCATTCGGAAGTTGTTTTTAGAGCCATTTTTTTAATCGACCTAATTTTTCGAGATCTTTCCATTGGAACACTTAGTTTCAGCATTTACAACTTTAGTTTTTGTTAAAATGGAAAGTCCATGCCAAGTTATTCTTGACATCACCAACTACTTCCCATGGTGTTTCTACATTGTGGATTTACTTAGAAGTAAAGACCTTTACAAAATAACCTTATACCAAGAAACTAAACCTAAAGATGAAGATAAGGCAACCAAATGGAAAAATAGGAAAGATCAAGAACATGGATTGATAGGGATGTATATTTCTCCAAACCTTAGATTCCATATTGCAGAACTTGATACCCCTAATGAAGCAATGAAACAAATCACTAAAATTTTTGGAATTAAAATGAAATTAGAGCCCATCAACTCGAAAATGAGTTGCTTATGTTGGAATTCAATAATTTTTCTTCCATTGAATATTTTTTGTACAAGTTCAAGACCCTTAGACTTCTCTTAGAAGGTGTTAAGGCTAAGAAAGAAGATGGAAGCCTTATCTATTCCATTATTACTAAGTTGGGACCAGCCTACTCTATGTTCGTTTCCACCTTCCATTCTACTAAAGAAGCATTTATTTCTCAAGGAAAAGACTACAAGTCCTCCTCTTTTGATGCATTTTGTGATTCTTTAATAAGAGAAAAATAAAAACTCTTACATCTTGGTCTTCTTAATCTTGGAAACTCTTCTAAGAAAGCCTTAGCCACCCAGCAACAACCAAATTCAAAAAATCCTAAGAAGCAGTATCCTAAAAAGAATGGTCATAAACCAAACAAGGGTCCTAAGAAATTTCAGTCTCAAAAAAAAAAAAATCAATTCAACAAAATGATAAGGCAAATAAAAACAAAGGGAAGAAGATTGGTAGACATTGCAACTTTTGTAATCGAGATGGTCAGTTAGAATCCAAATGCTTTAAGAAGATGGAAGCCTTGGAAGCAACAATGAAGAAGCATAACATCCATTTGGAGCACTCTTCAACTTCAACTTCATCTTTAGGAATTTCATTTTCTGCATGTGTTTGTCAAGCATCTTGGTCTGGTTATGCACTAAATGTATCTTCTTCTTCTCATTCTCATGAATGTCTCATTGATTTTGGAGCTTCTTATCACATGGCCAAAAACAAAGCCATGTTTCCTTCTTTAAATGATTGTAACACCAAAAATATATATGTTGGTGATGATAGATCTCTTAGTGTTGTAGGGAATGGAAATATTCATCTAGACAATGGTCAATTTAATGATGTATTATGTGTTCCAACCTTATCCTGCAACCTTATATATGTATATCAGAGAACTCATTAAGGTGAAGGTAAAGATGTTGAATTCTCACCTCATGATGTTGTAATTAAGTACCTAAGAGATCCTAGACAGATTTTAGCTACTAGCATTGCTGATGATTCTACAAGGTTGTATAAGTCTAACAACTTTGGGTCATGAACTCCTCCCTCAGTGTTTGTTGCTCATAATGATGAAGTGAGCAAACTTTGGCATGAGCGATTTGGTCACTTAAACTATCGCTCCCTTCAAAATCTATGTAAAGAAAATATGGTGATAGGTCTTCCTATGGTATCTTGCATAGATGGTGTTTGTTCTGGATGTGTACTCGGAAAACATGATCAGGATAGTTTTGAAAAACATGCCCCTTGGCACGCCTCAACCCCTTTATAGCTTGTGCGTAGTGATTTATGTGGTCCACTTCTAGTTGTTTCATTCTTTGGCTACAAGTATTTCTTAACTTTCATCGATGGTTTCTCTAGATGCACTTGGGTATACTTCTTATAAATCAAGAGTGTAACATGTTCTTGGCCTTTAAGGACTTTGTTGAAAAACAAATTGGACATCAAATTCTTAAGCTAAGATCTGATAATGGCGGAGAATATGTTAACAAAAGATTCATCAAAATTTTCACTAATCATGGAATTTAAATGCAACATATTGTTCAATATACTCCACAACAAAATGGGGTAGCTGAAAGGAAGAATCAGACGTTAAAGGAAATGGATAATTATATGCTTCAATCTAAAGGACTTAGTCTTAATTTTTGGGCAGAAGCAATTAACTGTGCAAGTTACATAGTAAATCACACTCCTACTAAGGTTTTAAATAATATCACTCTAGAAGAAGCATGGAGCTCAATTAAACCAGATGTCAGTCACTTTCATGTTTTTGGAAGTGAAGCATGGGTCCATATTCCATATGAGAAACAAAAAGCCTTAGAACCGAAGAGTGAAAAATGTTATTTTGTTGGATATTCCGAAGATGTCAAAGGATATAGACTTCTTTCACCTAAATCCAAAAATGTTATCATTAGAAGAGATGTAAAGTTTGCTAAAAATATATTGGCCTACGAGCCTAGTTCGACGTATGTGCCACCTCTCTATATCTCTTCTACTTCTGAAAATATTTCTTCTTCAGATGATGACAGTGAGGATGAAAATCCTCCCCCACCTTCTTGAGATCCTCCTTAAGCTCCTCATCTTCCAAAATGGCTCCGCGCTACTCGGGATGTAGTAGGTGCTCTTACAGGTGATCCTACATATCAACATCACACTCGTTCTCAATTTGATAGAGCCTCTTCTTTACTGGCTCAATCTCCAATGAATTATGATCCTGAGACCTTTGTAGAAGCTTCAAGCCATCTATATTGGGATGTAACTATGAATGAAGAATATCGTTCATTATTGGTAAATGATACATGGGATCTTGTTCCTCTTCCAAAGGGACGAAAACTTGTTAGATGCAAATGGGTTTACAGAACCAAGTATGGACCAGATGGAAAAGTTGATAAACATAAAGTTCGTCTTGTTGCTAAGGGTTTTTCAAAAGTTGAAGGCATTGACTATACTAAAACCTTCTCCCCTATTCCAAAAATGAACTCTATCCGCCTTGTTATTTCCCTTGCTGCCTCTTTCAAATGGGAAGTCCATCAGATGGATGTTAAATTTGCCTCTTTGCATGGGGACTTGCATGAAGAAATCTATATGGAACAACCTCCTAGCTTTATACAAACAAACTCCATCCTTGTATGTTGGCTTAAGAAATCCCTTTATGGTCTAAAACAAGCCCCTCAGGCTTGGTATGCCAAAATGGATAGCTTTCTTTTAGATACTGGCTTTTCTAGGTGACATTCTTATAATACTGTCTACACGAAGAAAGTGGGTAAGTCTCTTGTCATTATTATTCTTTATGTTGATGATCTTATCCTTACTGGTAGTGATCCCAACCTTATAAACCATGTGAATTCTAGCCTTAAAAAGTAGTTTGAAATTATAGACTTAGGACACTTGCATTATTTTCTTAGTCTTCAAGTCTTGCAATCCATGGAAGGTATTTATCTTTCCCAGTCCAAGTATTCTTGTGATATGCTACGCCACTTTCACATGGAAGGTTGTAAGCCGACCCCTTCTCCTTTTTAGTCTGGAGTAAAACTTTTAGTCACTTGTACTTCCCTTGAAGTTGATGCTACCTTATACTGTCAACTTGTAAGAAAACTTTTGTATTTGACCCATACCCATCCTAACCTTTCCTTTTTTATTAACCTTATTTCTCGGTTTATGCAAAACCACATGAAAGTCATTAGAAAGAAGCTAAAAGAATACTTTGTTATGTTCGAGGAATAGTTCAGTTTGGGATTCATTACAGTGCAGAAGCATCTCCTCGATTGGTTGGTTTCACTGATTCTGATTGGGCTGGTGACCTTGATGATCAGAAGTTTACTGCAGGTTATGTATTCACTCTTGGTTATGGACCTATTACATGGGCTTGTAAGAAAAAAGTGCCATTTCTATTTCTTCAGCAGAAGCAAAGTACGTGGTGCTGTAGAAGCTAGTAAGGAAGCCTTGTGGCTTCGTCAGATCTTGTCAGAGTTTTTCTTTCAGTAACATCATCCATCTACACTTTGGTGTGATAATCAAAGTGCCATTCAACTATGAAAAGATCCAGTCCTACATTAGCACAGAAAACACATTAATCTACATATGCACTTCATTAGAAATCTCATTCATGACCATGTTCTTGAAGTGAAATATTGTTCAACCGATGATCAAGTTGCAAACATCTTTATGAGGGCTCTCACAGAGGTGAAGTTTACTAAACTTCAATTTATGGTTGGAGTTCAGGAAGTTGTCACTAAGGGGGGATAGGATTTAATGCAACTTTCCTTCTCCTATTGTGTCATATTTGTACATCCTTCAATCATATCCCAATTTGTTCTTAAGGGGGGATGTTAGGATATTCCAACAGATAGGAAATAGTTAAGTATAAATTGTCTATTGTAGAGTTAGGTAAAGTGTGTTTCTTTACTATGTACTTTTTAAACTTACAATTTGACAGTCATGATATGTTCTAGATATGAGGTGATCCGACAGTTCATTCTCTCCTCGGTATTACCGACACTTGATCCGTGGCTTAATACCTGATTGGTCCATGACATCTATTTAAAAAGCATGGAGGGTCATTTGTATGGTGACCTTTTATGAGCGAACCTTATATAAATTTTCTTTCTTTTATTAATAAATTGCTGGAAGTGGTTGCGTTGGCTCAAGCCATGGACTGTTTCCATCTTTGAGGGTTTTAACCACGTCAAGAATATTGGTGTGTTGTTCTATGATCTATTTGTGAGTGGTGTCCTTTAACGTTCTATATGAGGAATTTACCCTGTAAATTCCTATAAGTCCTTTATGGCTCCTTAAACAAACATATCAATCTCCTTTGGTCATGACCTACCATAGGCATTCAAATTTTCCTAACTTCTCAGTAGATAATTTTCTTTGAACCATTCACCTTTATAGTTAAATTCCTTTATGATCTAGCCAAGTCCTAGCATTAAAGGTGAATTTCATTTATATCTTTTGGTTGACATAGCCATGTCTTTGTGGTAGAAAAGTCCTTTTGCCTTCTAAGGAGAAGATCTGTCCAATATAATAGCTTTCCTAGGATGTTCACTCTTGGTCAACCTAGCCAAGTCCTTTTGGTTTCCAAGGTGAATGTATCCATCTCCTCTTGGTAAAAAGCCTTTCTGACCCAACTAGATGGTTTTACCAATATTGTAAATACCTCATCATTCCATTCCAAAGAGGGAGACATCCGACATCATACTAATCTCATCATAATATACTCATTAGTGAATATATATTGGAACTCTATTTATCCTTTATTTATCATATCTTAGATGATGTGATATTGTCATTGCTTTATGACTAGTGATGTCCTTGCAAAGACTCACTTCATCTCCTGAGATATATCCAACATCATAGGTACCAATGTACCATATATTCATTTTCAAACACTTGTTCTAGATAATTTACTTTCAAAAATCCTTCATCTTAATTTCTGAGATTAACTCCTTCTAAAGCTAAAGCAAGCCTTTTGGGTTTCTCTCTCTATTACAAAAATAATCCTTCAACTTAGTCCTTCTATCAACATCGCTTCCTATGTCATGTACTGCTACTCCTTCTTGCTTGAGAGATCCTTTTATTTATTAATTTTGTTTTTGTTCCTTCATAAGTTTAGTATCAATATGATGTTCCCACAACCTCGTTCATGATACCATAGAGGAAATAATTGAGTAAAATAATTATGAAGACAAAGGGATATTAATAAAATATAAAAACATAATCAAATGAGAAGAATATAAGTTACTTATCTTTTGATTAACTCCCTCTTGATCCTTGCTTCCTTATTAAAATATACGTACAATCTCATTTTAGTTATTAAGATCAATTATATAGTTTTCTTCCTTGTATAACTTGTAAGGGCTAGGTTTTCTTCATCCCCTAGATATTCTACTAGAATTCAGTATTCCAAGTCTTGTACTAGGGTTCTATCCTTTAAACCCTAGGATTTATAGTAATTTGTCCTTTTCCTCCAATGTTTTCAAAAGGATCAATTCTTTTTTATCATTATGATCCTAGGTGTCTATAAATAAATGTTATTATTGTATGTGGAGGAATATATATGTATTCCTTTAGTAGTTTGAGCAATATTTATCATACTGGATTACTAAACTCCAAACTTAGACATAATAAAAAAATCTGCAGCGAAAAATGAACTCATTCAATGGCGCTTGACACTAATTACTTATTATGCCCATTCATGGAACTCATATTACTTTTTGTACTATTATATCATTTATATGTCATTAGGTTCAAATTATCTATAACCATCACAATTGGTTCTAATTGTAACTAGAATGTAAGCAAGACTTGGAATTATCAAAATTCAACCTTCATAGTCAATCTTCCATAGAAGAATTCAACCTTCAATCCTCCACAGGAAATAAAGAAGTTTTTCCTCTACATCATTGCTCATGTGGTTGATCCACAAGTCTACAATATCCATCACAAAAAGTTGGGCTTGTAACCTTTTAACCTTCACATATGTGGGCAATTCAAATGTCTTGAATAACCAATCATTGTTCAATCTATTGCTTAGTCACAAAAATTTTGATTCCTTCAGACAAATGGTGTTGTTTAGATATCAATAAGATGTAACCAATTGTTAGAAGTTTTGACCAATAAATCCATTTGTTACATTGATACATATAACTACTTTGCACATGTTCATCCTAGTTTCATACTTATCATTGTAACTTTCTTCAAAGAACATGAACTTGCCTTGGAATTCGAACAAAAACTCAAGTATGATGTGTAATAGTTTCGTCAATATTCAAGCATTGTCTTTGCAACTATACTTCAATACCAACTATGCTTTTGTGTTGTATCTTACCATACAATGATTTCTCTTTACATTTGGCATAAGGAGTATACCAACTAACTCTGTGGAATTCAAAACTATGACACAAATGAGTTTTTCAATACCCCTATTTTTGCTTGATTATGTTTATGCTCATTGTGTAATATATGTAACCAAACAAAAAATTGAATTTGAATTTGTATCTTCTACATAAGTCAAGGGCCAATTTGTCGTTCCTTGTTGTAATTTTAAAAATAATCCTCCGCAAAGCTTGATGCCAAAATTACTCACAAACAATGAGTCCAAAACAACTATTCCAATAATGCTTCAATGCATGTTATGTAACTGATTATTTCTGTAGAGTTAAAAGCTGAGATATATCACAAACAAGACAACTAAACTAATCACGTTAACCAAGAGCTTAGAACCAATTATTTTTCACAAGTGTTTATTTTCTTTACAATTTCTTCTTAAAACTCATGCCCACGAATCATAATGCTACAAGAGATGTCAACTGTGTTGTATCCACACTTGCACTATATATATATTTTTCAACGGTTTGTTGTTGGACATGTATGTGTATCACAACCAAGATGACTTACAACCAGAACAACGATCTACAATATATGAGTGTACTGTATCTATGACCTTAGCTCTATATGACATCCTTAGAATCACAGCATAGTCTCTATTCATAATAATAATAACTATGTAGTGACCATAATAAAAACTAAAACTTATTTACGCATCTTTGTAAAATAGGTCCATATCAAGCATAACTCTTAGCCTTGTCTAGAACTCAGACCTTAAGCCAAAACACAAAAAATTGTATTATTTGCATCTGCTTGGAATTTTTTATAAGGGATAAAAAATATTTTTCTTGCTTTGGCCTCAGCTCCCTCTGGTTCTTGAATGTCTTTCACCACATATCCTTGAAACTTTTCTTCATTCTCTATTGGTTACCCTCAACTTTTAAAAATACCATCACTAAACTTGTTGGTACTTCATGCTTCCTCTTACATGCTCAATGTTAATCAAATTATTCTTCTAGGGATTGTTTTATCACAACTGGTTTCAATGGTTGTTCCTTAACCTTTCTTGTCCTTTGTCTTAGAGATGAAATTTAAGAACCTTGCTCTGAGACCATGTTGATTTTTCTGATAATAGAAATTGATATTCCAATTTAATAATTACTTCCAATGATTTACACTCAAGTTATATTTTGTCACTTATATCATTAAGAAATTATACATAGAAAATATTAATAGTAGATTAATGATAATATTAGCATCATAAAGATAATTTCTTCAACATTAAGATTTACAACATAAATTGTCTAGAAAATGTGCAAATTCTCAAGCCCAAATACTAGTTAAACTTGGTAAAAATTTATAGTTGGTAATTGTGGTCAAACCGTCCAAGAAACAGAAGTCAACATTGGTCAATGTTGGTCAAGGTACTGAGGTCACATCAACAAGTGGTCAACATGCTAAGGTCAAATCCCAATTGTAGTAAATTTGGTCAAAAGTCACACTTGGTCCAGCTTCAAAGAAATCAAACTTTGGTCAACTCAATCAACTTTGATCTTCTATTTGTCTTTCCACATCTGCAACTACTTTAAATAATATCTTCATTGTTTATTATATGATCAAAATACATGTTTTTGATGTGTATTTATATTGGTCAAATAGGTGCCCTTTTGACCAAGGGTCACCTCCTTCCAATGGTGGCTGATTTGGCTTTTTGAAGCCTACACGAACCTTTTAAAAGAAATATATTTCAATATTTATAATTCTTTGGCTGACTTGGAGGCTCTTGGCATGTGGGAATACCTCCCAATGCTACAAAAATCAATAGAGGGGAGATAAAAGTTAAGGATTTTTTGTAGGTTCACAGGAATCTTTTCGTGGGTATGGAGGAAGAAGCCATAGATTCTTTGATGATCCATTAAAGAGATAGAAAATTTGATCCAATCTAGTTGATCATAATCCCAATGTTTAAACCCCTTTGTTGAGATTCACGTATCTTCGAGTTTCCCATTAAAGGATGAAACCTTTGTGATATTGAGTGAGCTAGCATGTGAATAATCCGATAATCAAGAATCCAACATGGCAGGGTTGTGTGCCATGATGTTAGATTCAAACAATGTGAAATCATTAGACAATCATGTCAAAATGATTATGGGTTTTGAGAAGTATGAGATGTAGGCTTTGAAGAGCCATTGTGTCTACTCCATGAGTGAGGACATTGATGAGCCTTTATTTTTGACACATGAAATCTTAGCTCATTTTGTACTAGGTTCACAAAGACAATACCTCTCAAGTTACTTCTAGTGTCTTTGATTCTAGACATTCTAGGAGGGTTTCTAGACATCAGGGGGATTTTGAGGTCTAAAATGTGCCCCCTAAGGAAAATAATAAAATAATAGTTAAAATTGTAAAATATGATTTATGAATTTATAAAGGAAAGAAATAAACCATTTTTATTTTATTATCAAATTACCTCCTTATACATTTACTCAAAAGTTAAATGTGGGAACTTGTTAGATGTGGAATTTAATTCCACATCTAGCAAGTGCCCCGTTTCCATACTTTTGAGTAGACCTTTGGTTTTATTCTAGGAGGGCTCAAGATTGAGAGGCTTAGGAAAATATAGATAAAGACATAACTGCATGAATATGGATTAATGAAGGTGGTGAAAATGGAATTAGTAAATAATATAAAGTTGCATGAAGTCATAGAGCTAAAGGACTCAACAATTGTGGGTTGATTCTTAAGTAAAATAATTAATGGTGAAAATATAAAATATTGTACATATAAACATTCACTATGGTCTTAGGCTACTCATGATATTGGTGAAAACATGGATGGTATAGATACTCCAAATGATAGTGGAAGTTGATAAAATTTGATAGTCAAGATGGAAAAGGGGCTTGTAAGCACTTTTCTAAAATGATATCACTTTGAGTTTGATACCAACTCAACTCATATGGGTTTTGTTCTAGTTAGGGTTAGGTTACTAGGATTTCCCTTGATTTTATGGTTAGGTTTAGTCTTTAAAGAAATTGGAAACACCTCTATTTGTTTTTATGATGTAGATAATTCCTACAACAAATTGGGGTATAGGGGAATGTCCATAAGTATTATAATATTTATCCTTACCAAAGGGTTGGTTGACTCCATCATTATCAAAAAAGGCTTGAAAATTTACACTCAAACCTTGGATTATGAAGGAATCACATTCAAATGTGATAGGATCCATGTCTATGGGGATTTTTCAAAGGAATGTTCTATACCTGGAAGAGGAAGAGTATGAGTTCATAAAGCACAACTAGAGGTCTTGAATATTCCCAAATTTCCAATAAATAAGGCTCCTCCAAGGGATAACTCAAATGGGTCCCTTGAGGAAAATCTACGACTAAAATTGCTAGCCATTTATGGAATTGATTGGCATACACAGCTCCCTTTAGAGCACATAAAAAATGTTGTCTTTGTGGAATAATCAAGAAAGAAATTCCCCCCCTACCCCCACCTCTTCCATTCAAATTAACTATTTTGAAAATTTATATTTTGTGTCCTTGAAAGTAGGGTTAAAGAGCCAAACAAACTAGTGTTTTCCTTCCTAGTCTCTAAATAATAAAGGGAACCATTCCTCCCACTCTTGATCCCATGTATGGTTTGGGTAGGTTTAAAGGTGAGGAATCCCACTTTTTAAAAATCTGTGAAGTTTTCGCTTGGTTTGGTGGTTGATTAAGACTTCCACAAGGGATCCCAAGTCCCTAAGACTATAACTTATAATATTATGCCAATAACCATTAGGTATCATGAGTAGGGAAATATAAAATGATAATTCTAAGGAAATAATAAATAATAGTTCAAATAATAAAATATATAGAATATAAAATAAGAGTGGATGAATTTTAAAGGGAAACAAAAACATATGTTTTTAAATTGTATTTTTTGACTTGTATCCTTACAAGATTACTCAAATTACAAGTGTAAGCACTTGCTGGATGTTGAATTTTTTTTTTTGCATCCAATGATTACCCACTCTGCGTACATTTGATAAACCAAGGGTTAGATAAACGCAAATAATAATTTTTTGTCTTTTTTTTTGTAATTTCTAGTTTATCTCGTTGTAGGTATCTTAAAGATATGTGAAGGTTGTACTCATTGGATGCACAATTTATTCCCACATTTAACGATTTCCTACACTTGAAACTTGAGTAAAACTATAAGGAGAATGGGGACTAGTAGCCTAAGTGGACAATCTATTTGGTTTCTTCATAAACAATCTAGAAATAATATGGATTTTGGACATAGAGCTTACCATGAGCACCCTGACTTGGAGGAATAAGAGAACAAGGAAAGTCATAATGGATAAAAGGATTGATTTATTTTTCATCCTGAAATATTTTCTCGACAAAATAGTTGGAATTAGACAATGGGTCTCTTTGAGAATGTGTTTTGATCATAATCTTATGCTTGTAGAGGTGGTCCTAGCCCAATGAAAACCTCTAAAGCCCTTCAAATTGAATCCTAAATGGTTAAAGGTCAAGGATTTTCTAATCTAAAATAAGTGTGGAAGCCTTTCCATAATTCTCTCAATAAATTACCCCTTATAAAATTTAATCAAAACCTAAAAAAGATTAAAAAAACTACAACCAATTGGTACATGGAGAGAAAACATATAGATGATAAAATATTAAAGGAAACTAAATAAATCTTAGCTACTTTTTACCTCAAAGAAGATTTTGACTTCTTGACAAAAACTTAGAAGGAGGAGATAAAATATTTTGAAGATAAAAGGAAGAAAATACTTTTGGATGGAGAAAATGAATAAATACTTCAAAACTAAGATATTTGTCCATTTGAAGGGGATGGGAATACCAATTTTTTCACAGATATGCTAATTGTAGGAAAAACATAAACTTTGTATGGAGGTTAGATAAAATGATGGATCCTTGGTAACAATTTTGTGAAGGATGGATTTTAAAGCGGTAAATTATTTCCAATACCTTTCTAAAGAGGAACATAATGCAATGATACATAGTTATCAATCTAGATTCCTACTTTACAAGATATTTTAAAGCAAAGATAAATAAGAGGTAATGGTGGAAATGGGTAAAGAGGAACTTCTTTGAATGATCCATAGCTTTCAAAAAGATAAAATCCTAGGCCTAGATAGTCTCCCTATAGAATTATTCATGGGTTGCTTTGAATTCATTGAAGAGGACCTTTACTAAGTGGTGGAAGTATCTAATACAATGGGAAAACTTTGGAAAATTTTAACACAATTTTTATTGACGTGCTTCCTAACACTAATAACCCCTCACTATTTAGAACTTTAGACCTATTTATTTGTGCAATTTCCATTACAAAAATATCTTTAAGATCATAGATAGAAGGATGGAATGAATTGTTTCATGTTAGATCTCTTTGGAACAATTTAGTTTGTTAGAAGGGTGGCGATTCCATGAGGCCATGGGGGTAAGACAAGAAGGCCTTTACTCAATCAATACTAGGAATTGGTAAAAGTAAACCTCTCTAAAGATTTTCATAAGGTAAATTGGCTCTTCATTAGACTCGTCCTTATACATTTAGGCTTTTGTCATTATTTCATCCCCTAGGTAATGAGTTGTATTAGCTTTGTATCATTATCAATACTTATTAACAATGTACCTATCCTTTATTTAAGATTGAAAGGGGGATCAGATAGGATTGTCCTCTCTACCCCCTACTACCATTATTGTTTACTTAGTATATAAATAAAGTTTACCTCACAAATTCGTACCTAAAATATTAAAAGGTCTAATTGTGGGCATTTCTAGAAATATTATTCACCTACTCTTTGTATATGTTAGTCTAATATTCTATCAGGGATCTAGGAGAATAATCGATAATATTTGTGAGATCATTAATATCTTTTGTAAGGAAATTAATATAAATATAAATTATGCAAAATCCATGATCTCCTTTTATGGGATCATGGAGAATGAAAAATCCCCAATCCTTCCAAGCTTTGTCATACAAAGTTTTGGATGATGGAATGAAATATTTGAGCTTATGATTAAAATTAAATAGGTATATCAATGATATTTGGCATTGGATAATAGATAAGGTGGATAAGAAATCAAACACTTGGTGTAATATATGACTATCCTAAGGTGGTAGATTAATTCTCATCAAATCAGTCCTCAAAGACATTATAATTTAATTGGTGTCCCTTGCTTGGATTTTAAAAGGAGTTATAGAAAAAACTAGGCATATGAGCTTTGGAATTCATTTGGTTTGGAGAGGTGGGGAAAGTGGAATGGTATTTTCTTCCTAGAAAAAAAAATTGAAATCCAAAATTTCAAGGTGGATGAGACCTTAAGAACAATTTTATTTTCCTAATGTCTTTTGTAGTAAATAATGTATTGACACTAGATTATGGGAACACGTAATCAAGACAAATATATTTCTCTAGACTATATAGAGGGCAGCGTCAGAATATGTATAAATAATTAGAATTCTTCAATTATTGGGAAAACCATTATTTTAGCATTCCCTATGATTGGTAAATAGTTGGTATGGAGAACTAGAAGAGGAAGTAAATTAGAAGCTGGTTTAGATCCTTGGATTGGAAGAAAAAGAAGGTTATAAGCTCTACTCCTATCTAAAAATGGATTTGGAAAACAAAGGAAATTCACATTAAGGAATATTATAAGAGGGAACAAATAAGGGGTAGTGAATAATAATGATTATCTTGGAATAAGATCAGAATGAGAGAGTAGGATGTTGTTATATGGGAAAATTATACTTGAAATATAAGACTTTTCTTCATAAGTTCAGAGGATGAGGAATACTAGCTAATGTGATCTTTGAACCCTCCTAGCAACTTCATGGGCCTTTTAATTACATTTATAATTGTTTTGAAATATAACAAAATCAATTTACATCTAATTATCAACCAAGTTTCATATGGAAATTGCAAATTATCATGCACTATTTTTGCTAGTACAATCTATAATTGTAGTACTCTAAATGTGTGTCATAGGGAAAGATATTGAGATGCTTTCACAAGTCAATAGGATAAATCCACATCACACTTAACAATCCAATTCACCCTCTGTAGAATGTAAAGCGAAAACTTTGCAAGAAAGTAAATGTCATACGCGCATGAAAGTAAATATCACATTTGCAGAAATAAACACACAAACATCTAAGGTTACTTGTTCTAGTATTAAGATGATCCTTGTTGTTGTAACAAAAATGAATTTGCAAATGCAATGTAACATGTAGTTCACAAACTATACAACCATGCTTTGTTCATAAAGGAAATAATACCATGAATGAGATGTTGTAAACAAAGTAATAAAATTGAACCAAATAAAAAATAGGGTAATCTCAATTCTAGAAAGAAAATTATTCTAGTGTTATCATGGAGTTGCAACAATGACCTAAGTCATGAATTGTTGTATAAATATCATGAAAACAATTAGTTTGTAATTAATTTGTTATTAATAACATTGTTAATCACTGATTTGCAACAATAAACCTATGATATAGAGTTGCAAGAATATTAAATATTAGAGTTGCAACACTTGAAATTTAGAGTTGCAACAAAAGAAATATCATAATTACGAATAAGTATTAAATAGAAGAATTGTTGGAAATAAAAGAAATCTAAAGAGATATTACAACTACTTTATAAAGTATAGAAAACAACAAAAGACATTGATTTACAAAAGTAGTAAGGCACTAAATTCTCTACAAACCATAACTTGGATAGATGAAATGGAACTCATATTGCGAGAAAGTAATAAAAACACAAATATCAATATAAATGTTAGTTCTCTTACTTTCTAGCTCACCTAGATCGAGGAGAGTAGGGGTCTTTATACATAATTTTTGACCTATAATTTAATCAAAGAAGCTAATGGACAACTATGAGAATTAGGATGTTCCATCCTGTTACATTCTTTTCTCCAAACTATAGTAAAATTGAGAACAAGGCAAACTAAATAGCTATATGAAAAGTGTAAGCTAAGTCATACGTTCTTTTCTGAGCATCTATCCTCCTTTATCATTTTTATACACTAGGATATTAGTTGCTCGAATACCTAGTCAATCCACACATAACAATCGTTTAGTTGAATGATGCATTGTTACAGGTAGATTGAGTGAGTTGCAACAACAACCATGTGGTGAAAATCACAACAATAGCAATGTGGTGCAAGTCACTGTCATGGTGAGGTAAGAGTCATAGTAATTAAGAGATGGGAATCATAACAACAAAGAGTTGGGATTCCCAACAATGGTGATAGCAACCCAAATATATAGCATGAATGGAAACAACTTAGAGTTGCAACAATTACACTCTACCAAAGAGTTGCAACAATAATTGAGAGAGTCCCAGTTCCTGCGCTTGCAAGGTATCTATGTAGTCTTATTTCTTGTATACCATTTGTAGCACAAAAAGGTAGAACTCTATTAAAAGGGCATAAGAATAAGTATTGAAATGGAATGTTAAGAGAATAATTATACCTTCACCAAAAATGAATCATTGTGGATGAAAAAGGTATTAGGATGAGATGGAAATAAGAAAAAGGTGCACAAAAAGGAATTACACTAGTCCTAAAAATGTTATTTTGGGCTTCCATCATGTTATGAAACCAGCTCAAAAAAAGATAGAAAAGATAGATCAACGACTTAGAAATAAGCCTCTTCAAGGGGACAACCTCCTTTACATTACACAAATGAACAATTCTTGGATGATACAAATGACAATACCTCCTTTCTATATATAGGAATCTAAGGGGTCATAATGTAATCAGAGCTGACATAATGATAATAGTGTAAGGGCACAACAATATAATAAGGGCGTTTCACTAATAACAATAAGGGGTTACACTAGTAATATAGGGACCTAACATGCCCCTCTCCTTAAAAAAGTATTGTCCTCAATGCTTGAGTAGTTCTAGATGCTTCTGTATAAAATTCTTGTCCTCCCATGTGGAATCTTCAGTGGGTAAGTTCTTCCACTTGATGAGATACTCTGAAATTGATCGATTTCGTAGCTATCAATTTCTTGTTTCTGTGACTGCTTTAGGTTCCAATATGATTTTTCCTTCCTCGTCAAGTTCCAACAATACTTTTTGAACTGGGAGCTTGTCACTTATAAACTTATTTAAGCATGAAACATGGAAAACTGGGGGCACTCGGGAAGATGCAGGAAGCTCCAATTTGTATGCCATAATACCAATATTTTGCAGCGCCTTGTAAGGACCATTGTACTTTGGTGATAACTTATTATCCTTCTTAAATTGCTTGAGGGACATTTGTTTGTATGGTTGTATTCGTAAAAATACCTAACCATTTATATCAAAACTTATTTTGTTGCGATGTTGATATGCCTGTTGTTTCATTCGATTCTGTGCCAAATTGAGGTTATCCTTTAAGAGTTGGAGAACTTGTTGTTGTTGAGGGTTTACCTTAACACCTTCATGAGATACAATATGACCCACGTATTCCACCTCTTGTACTCCAAAGAAACATTTGGAGGTTTTTTCATATAATTATTTCTCGTTAAATAGTCTAAGCACTCTATCAACATGTTGAACATGATCCTTCCAAGACTTATTGTAGATTAGTCTATCATCAAAAAATACTAACACAATTTTTTTAAGGGTGGGTTTGAAAACGGAATTCATCAAACCTTTGAATGTAGAAGGTGCATTGGTAAGGCCAAAAGGCATGACCAAAAATTCATAATGACCCTCATGAGTTCTAAATATTATTTTCAGAATGTCTTCAATCTTCACTTTGATTTTATGATATTTTACATGAAGGTCCAACTTGCTTAAGTAAATTTCTCCATGCAATTCATCCAATAATTCATCAATGAGAGGAATGGGAAATTTATTTCAATATTGAAATTGATGAGCTCTCTATAATCCAGGAACATGTGCCATGATCCATCCTTCTTTTGCACCAATACTACTGTAGAAGAGAAAGAACTTTGACAAGGTTAAATTATACTAGCCTCTAGAATTTTTGTAACCATACGTTCAATTTCACTCTTTTGTGCAAAGGGATATCTGTAAGGGCTGATGTTTGGAGGAACACTTCCTAGAAAATGAATAGCATGATCATGATCACAAATAGGTGGGAGGCCTGTGGGAGTCCCAAATACCTTGGAATGATTTTCCAAGACTTTTTGGAGATTTGAAGAAGTAGATGATTTTGACGTGGGAGCCTCTAACGAACATAATTATGCAATTAGGCCACATTGTTCTTCCTTTAGAAGGTTTTTCATGTCGTTAGAGTTGATTATCTTTCCCATTTTCCAATCGTAGCCATTGGACTCCTAGTACAACATCAACACCACCTATTGGAATGTAAAGCATTGGACTATTCAAAACATATTCTCCCATGGATAGCTTGATATTGTGGCACTTTCCAGAGCAATTTATGGTTCATCCACTTGCAATTGTCACTTGACACTCTGGTGCTAGGTATAGGAAGAAATTCAATTCCTTGGCTATCTTACAATGAATAAAATTATGGGTGCTACCCCAATCAATCAACACTATTACCTTTTTCTTCTTGATATGTCCTTCTATCTGTATAGTTTGAGGAGTGGTAATTCGGCCAATGCATTACAAGATATGGTCGGATTCATTTCTTCTTTATTTGGGGTTGGTTCTTGGTGAGTATCCTTTTCTTTTGACATTTCTTGATCCTTTTCTTCTTGCTATTTCACTGCTTGAACCTTCTCCTTATTGATATGTCCTTCTATCTTGAGAGTTTGAGGAGTGGTAATTCATGCCAATGCAGTACAAGATATGGTACGATTCATTTATTTTTTCTCTAGGGTTGGTTCCCAGTGTATGTCCTCTTCTTTTGATGTTTCTTGATCCTTTTCTTCCTTCTCTTCACAATCTATGTAAAATAATTTCTTCTAAGCACACTTATGACCTTTAATGTATTTTCTATCACAATTGTAGCAAAGCCCTTTTGCTCTTTTTTCTTCCAATTGTTGTGGTGTCAACCTTGTAGGTTGTGGAAGGCTAGGAGAAACAACAATTCCATCTTTATAATTGTGAGGGGTAGACTTCCTTGTTGCCATAGTTTTGCTTTCCACTTTTCTTGCCAACCTGTATGCCTTCTCCAATGAATCAGGTTCCCCAAGGCGAACACCTCATATTGGATGTTATCTTTTAAAGCCCCTATGAAGACATCAATCCTCGGCTTCTCTGGAATATCATTTACCCTTATATTCAATTTTTAAAAGTCCTCAAAGTGCTCTACGAACCCTTTTGTTTGATATTTATCAATTAGTTAAAGAAGGTGTTGCTCTTTGTATCCTCATAACGTGCTATCACTTCCTCCATGAAAAATTAACCACGTGACAAACGGTTTACGAGAAAAAATCCCCTTATACCATAAAAAATGATTCAGTTCTAAATATAAATATGCAATACATAAATTTTGTAACAATTGCACCTCATGTAGATCAAAATATTGCTCCATCTGTAGTATCCAATTTATCGGATCTTTCCCATCAAACTTCCTCATAACACTTTTTCTTGATTTTAGGAGCTTGATATTGAAATGACTGTAACTCTATAATTTTGGACGTTTAAGTTCTGAGCTATCGACTTGTGATAGCCCTCTAAGTCCTCTTTCTAACCCCGCAAGTCTGACTGTAGGTGGATTTTCTGAAGAAAGAGTTATGCCCAATCTCCCACAATGACCTAATTATAGACTCGTCCAGTAGAGTGAACTTGTACAACGTGACAAGCATCATTGTTTCAACCTAAGGTTCTAAAACTAATACCCAACAAACTACAATCTGTCTTATTTTTTTCACTTTTTATGAAATTTGAATCAGATTCTCTAGAGAGCATTATGATGCTTTTCCCAAGGTCACATGTTTGGGATGTAATTTGGGGGGCTGCAAAAACGCTAAATGTCTTGGATCGTATCTACGCGAATATAGCGAAGAAAAATCTAAAATTTGGGATTGAGCTTCACCACGATTTTGGATCAAATGGGTTTTAATTTCAAAATCTAAAACTTCGTAGAAAACAAATTATAGCAAACATTACATGATGACCTGTTTGAGATGGAAATTATGGAGCTTACAAAAACCCTAACTTCATGATATCATATCTTCGAAAATATAGCGAGACAAGATCTGAAATTCAGACTCAAGGTTCTGAATGATTTCATCTCAAATGGATGTTTTTTTTATCTTTTGAAATGTTGTAGAAAAACTTTATAGCAAAAATTCCACGAAGATCTGTTTGGAGCAGCGAAACCCTAGAATCCAAAGCTCTGATACCAAATGTTATGAAACCAACTCACAAAAAGATAGAAAATATAAATCAACTCCTTAGAAATAAGACTCTTCGAGGGGGAAACCTCCTTGACATTACACAAATGAATAATTCTTGGATGATACAAATGACAAGACCTCCTTTCTATATATTGGAGTCTAAGGGGTCATAATGTAATCAGAGTTGACATAACAATAATAATGTAAGGGCACAACGATAACAGTAGTGGGATTCTATGGGGAACAATAATAATTCATGGGGACTACATGGGCACAACAATATAATAAGGGGGTTTCACTAATAAAAATAAGGGGTTACACTAGTAGTATAGGGACCTAACACATCATCTCCCCAACCAAATGTTTTGTATGTCCCTATGCAACCAAAAAATTATAATAATTTTTACTAGCTTTGTTAGCATGGAAGTAACCTCCTCTTGCATAAACTTCCTTCTAGTAAGCTAGTTTCTCCCTCCTTGAAAACTTATACTCTTTCTTGTATTCCTTGGTAGGAAGCTTGATCATTGGATGAAAATTCAAACATATCATCCATATCTACAAATTTATATACACTTTATATATAATATATATATATATATCTATATATATATATATATATATATATATATATATTAATATATATAATATATTAATATATATATATATATATATTAAATATATATATATATATAATATATAATATATATATATATATATATATAGATATATATATATATATATATAATATAGATATATGTATATATATATTCACTCTCTCTGTGTGATACCGTCAGGTTGTTAGGATTAAAGGGTTTCCTTTGCTGAATGTCCTCCATGGATTGTTTCCATCTTTCAGTACATTCTTCTATAGTTGAATTTTCCAATATTTCAATTTTCACCCTACAATGTACAATGGATTGTTCCCTATTCTTGATCATGAACTTTGCATGTGGTGGAAAGAAGGTGCATTATTTGTGTATGTTAGTGACTTATAAAGGCCTATGGAACTCTCCTTTGACCGATATATTACTACTATTTTTATTTTTTATTCAACCTTATGAGCATATTCCCAACTAGCATGGTTGTTTAAATGAGATACAAATGGTCTTAGTTGGAAATCCCCAACAAAGTGGTTGGGATTACACATAATGTAATGAAACAATAAATCACTGTGTTGGTACATCTAACATAGGAGGTTATTCTCTTTACTGATACATCCATAATATGCCTCTAGAAAGATAACAGGGGATGTGATCTCAAAGGGTTTCCTAGTCATTATGGATTTTCACTGAAAAATTATCAAATTTTCCTTCAAGAACATATTATAGTGAGGTAAGGTAGCCCTAAAACTAAGAGCTAACTCAACCAAAAACCCGAGTTGAATTTTCTCAATCTATAATTCATTCAATTATTTCTTTATTTTAATCAACTTATTTGTTCCATCCTTGCCTCTCCCCATATGATTACGTGGGTTTCAAAGTACCCAGCGCACTTCTCTATAAATTCTCTAACAATATGCTATTGTTCCTTAATATGAATCACACCTTCCTCATAATATTTTACTAATTAATTCCATCAATGTTCTTTTTCTATATCCAATCATTAGGGATGTCTACTTGTATGTCTTTTTCTTTTGTTTTCTTATCCTTTATTTGGGTAAATATCTCAATCAAGGTAGGTTTGATATCTTGTGTTTGGACGACCACTTCTTGGGTTTATCTTTTGTAGGTTTGGGTTGTCTCTCTTGCTTTTGGGAGAGGTTCCTATATAGTAAGGGAATATATTAACTAGGCTAGGCATTCTAGTTTCTTAAAATATCTCCCCTTCCCACATTCATTTCTCAACATCTTGATAGTGGTATGAAACTTCCTATTCCTATTATACAGCACCCTATTATTTATTAAAAGTGACGCATACAGAGGAATAATTAAAGGAGTACTTAAAATTTTATGTCTCTTGGCCTTGGATGTCTTTTCCAACTTTGAGGCAACAATTGCCTCTTTTACTTTAGGAGTTGTAAATTATTCCTCTTCTTAGTATATCTCCATAATTGCTCGAAGGAATTATCCTATAATTTCCCTTGTTTTTTATTGTGTTATATAAAATTCCTCTATCTCCATTTATTCATCAAGTGTAAGCCCAACAAAATCATGACCATCCTCCATAACTTCTTGATCCAAGTGATCATTGGCCACCCACCTATTCTAATGTCTCAACAGTTCTATATATTCTTTGTATTTTTCTATTTATTTTGGGTCCCAAACGTCTAGGACCATTTTGAGGCTCTAAACGAAATTTGTTTAACATTGTAGGGCCCTAGGAAATATACATGGACTCTAGCCTATGCCCTAGTCGAAATGTGTAATTCTCAGCTAGACCTTTCCAATGGGCCACCAAGCACACCAAATAGAGATCACATGAAAATGTTGTAACCCTTGGAAGTTGACGTACCAGCTAAACCCATGAGGGCCATAAGCCTTTTGGCGTTTCATATTCTAAGGTTAGTTTTTTGAACCTCTAGGGTTATTTATTTTTGTTAAAATATCATTTTGTTTGGCTCTTGCGGTTTATTTTTCAAATGTGCATAGCTTCCATCTACCTCCGTTCAGAGATATCTACAACCATTCTAGCTAGTCTGTATTCTACATTCTACTATTTCATTTATTAATAGAAAATGGGTTTCCACCATATTGTTGTAATCTCTACTATATTTATCTATGTGTATTACATTTACTTTATTGCATTTCATTTCATTCCTTGTATAACCTAGATCACTTCGCTTGGTTCTTCTATAACAATGAAGTGTTTTTCCTCTATTACCCCTACTAGTTCTAGTAAAGTAGTAGGGGGTTTTCCTTATGTTGCATCTCCTTCTTCTTTTTCCACCTTGTTGGTTATTATATAGAAAAAATGGTTTCTTCTTGCATTTTCTAAATTACAACAATGAGGGTATACAAGTTCCTTTTATTCTTTGGAATGCACACATATGTTTTCTCCCTATTATCTCCATATCATTATCATTTAATCGTCTCTATAGGGTTGCAACAAAACCCTTAGGTATTTATTATTCAATTGAAGCACCAGGGTATTCTACAGCTAACAGAGTTACAAAAATAAAGTCTATGTATTGAACTATAGGAGTTGTAGCAACATTGTCTCGTGGTGGAGTTTCAATAACTGTGACTTCTCCTAGTAGAGTTGCAATAGCTAACACTCATAATGGAGCTCTTGAAACTTTGCTCCATACCGTTTCTTCCTTGTGGAAGGTGTGATCAACCAAGATATTTATGAGCCCATGATGTGAGAGGGTTTCTCGAGGTTGGGAATTTTTTTGCATGCGTATGATCATGGTTTGTAGTGTCTTCAAAAGGAAAACTAACAAATTAACTAGACTTCCATGATGCAAGTGGTCTAGTAGTTGAAGGTGTTGTATGTATAAAAACTTATGGTGGCCTTCACATGTGACGTACCTCTGTACTACCAGAGAAGCATGTCCCCGTGGAGGCAACAATGATCTCTTATCAAACCCCATTATTTTCTTGACCAAGGCTTCTCGTTGCTTGAGGAACTACTCCATTATCTTAGGATTTCGCCTCCTTTGATAATATCAACACTCCCATGTCCATGAAATCCATTTTATTTCAACTATCACCTCCTTTGTCACCTATACTATTGTCCTTTCCACTTCAAACCTATTCCATTTGAAATTCATGGAAAATTCTAGTGTCACTTCATGATCATACCCTTGCAACTTGTGTACATACTCCATTCAACCCTCTTGTTAAATAATTTCCCTGATATGGTCATATGCTTCTAGTTGTAGTGCCCCTATAGGTTCCTTGTAGATTAGTGAGCCCCAAATTCTTCTTACTTGGAGCTCATGAAAAATACGATTGTAAAATGGAAGGAACATTCTAGAGGGTGGAGATTTCCAATTAAGGAAAGGTGTGATTTATGTGACGGGGATATCATGTCATAGGTTGATTGTGGAAGCAAGTGATGCATGCAATTTCAAATTGGAGGTCAAGTTAGGTACTTCCAATCAATGCTAATCATTATATAATTCATGACACATACCTTCCTGACTTACCATAAGTGGTCATTATGTCTCGTACCTTCACTCCACTAGTGTATTGGATCCACAAATTACAAATATGATCGTTGTTGGAATTGAAGTTGTAGTGTAATCCCAAATTTGTAGCACCTACACTCTAGAGTTGAAGCAACGATGTTAGCTAGAGTTGCAGCTCCATCTGGGCATAATGTCAGAATAGGAATTTTTGTCGCCCATTCTAGCTATCAAATTACAACAATGGAGTTGCAACAATGATGCTCTATAGTTGCAATAATGTTGCTCCTAATTTACAATAATTGGCTTTTCATCACTTGAGTCACAACATTAAAGTTGCCACAATGGAAATACAACAACATAGTTGCAGTGATGGGAGTTCAACGACAGGATTGTAGAAATAATAAAATCCTCTTGCATATCCCAAAAAACACTTTATTAGTAGAAAAAACTTTTAAAAAGATATAAATGTGTGAGTAGAAGGTTCCTATACATAACCATCACAAAACCATGAAGTTCCCATTTTTTCATGAGTTTAGTTTTTTATTTATTCATTGTTTTAACATGGCATGTACCATACTAGGTTAGTTTTCAAATGAAATGTGCCCAAGTTATGCCCCTAAGGGTTTTCATACATGGTATTTATTACACACACATTATATATGTGTGTGTGTGTGTGTGTGTGAATGACTCATTCATAAGGGGTTCCTCCCTTGTTGATAATATTTAGGTCATTATCAGGGAATCCAATAGTGATCCTCCCAAAAAGGGATTCCTTGGATCGCAAGAAGTAAACAATTTAATGTCAAAGTGGTGTATTAAAAGGTATTTGATAGGAGACAAAGAAGTTCCATCAAGGTTTCTCATCCTGAGACAAAAATCATGAAAGAAACTTCTCAGAGATTTTTTTGAGAGAGAGAAATTGAGTTCACTATGATTTTCAGTGAGGGGATTTTTCTCAAGTTCCCAAACCCCCAAGTCACAAACTCGAGGTCATATGAAAAGAAGGGTTTGAATTTGGTGGTTTTGGTTCTTAAGTAAATTGAAAAAAACAAGGCTCAGAACCTTCCTTACTACTGTACGATGACTTGGAGCCTTAACGATGTGGACAAATAAGAAGATGACAAGTGGAATATTTTTATTGGCTAACAAAGTAGATTTGGATGCATAAGTGGATGATGACATTAGTATTGCCTTGCCCAATCTGAGCGTGAGACATCGCATGAAGATTCAACATTTTTGGGTGGCCAAGTGGGGCCAAAAATGGGTGACATGTGGAACCACTCAACAAGTGACACATGGAATCCTTGCAAAGGTGGAAGACAACTAGAAGATATAGGTGGCTTTGGCTTTGTCATGGAAGTGAAACATCACCCTCGAAGAAAGAGTTCTCAGAAGAAACACCTCAATTTTTTTTTCTAAAAGCACACAGGCAAAAAGTCTGAGAAATAGAATTCGAGATGAGGTGGTAGATAGGAAATCTTAGGAAAAATATTATTGGTCCAGGTCCACAGTACAAGTCCCACGAGGATGATATAATCCTAGCTGAAATTTGACTGGTCCATGACAACGAATGATGATAGGATGATGTAACCTCGAAAGAAATTGAAGGGTACACTAGCAGAAAAAATGAGAAGAAAGAAGATGAGATACATGAATATTTATGCTAGGAGATGACAACATTTATGTTTTGAGAGAACATGGAAGACAGGTCATCCCAATTATTATTCAATTACTTGCAGCAGAAGCGTGATGGACCAATAATAACATCACCTCAAAGGAAACGATATTGGTAGTAATAAGGGGAGCACTATTGAGATCTTTCTGAGAGGGTTTCTCCTGAGAAATAATAGTCGAGAACTAAAGTCTAGGAATAACACAAGGTTTTGTGTGGCATTGTTACCATAGGAGTGGAATTTTTTAACAGGTGATAATCCCTTAGGGCTTAGAACATTATACCCAACACTAGGTTATATGCATTGGTTTTTATGTGAAGTACTATGGAATTGGCACATATCTACAGTCTTGATTAATACCTTTTGGGGATAGAACAAAGTGCTTTGGGCATATGGGTTGGCAGCTTGGAAAATTGGTTAAGGCCTTCATGCTTATGAATGAATTAGTAAAAAATGTGTAAATTTGGCATTTTATGCCAAGCAATAAGTATAATAAAGTTTTAAATCAAGAATGAATGAGTTAGTATCTCAATTAGTGGAATGTACATATTCGGAGACAAATTTAGCATAATTGCTAAATTTGGTGGTAAACCAAATTTAGAAAATCTCTACTAAACCTGTAAAAATAACAAAATTATAGATTTGAGAAGATTAACTCAAGTTTCCTTATAGAGACAAGGAAGAAGGTTTAGAAAACTAAATTAACACATTCAAAAGACAAGTTTGAATCAGGAAAAAGGAAAAAATAAATATTTATGCATGATATTGAGTTGAGCTTAACTACAAGTTCAATAACTAAAAATATTAGCTTAAAATATATATAAGAAAAATCAAATTTGCAACATGTAGGTACATGAATTGTTCATTGATTGATGTTTTTGGTGTGGATTGTGGATTGATTAGTGATTAGAGATTGCTAAACGTGATTTTATGGTGTTGGTGGTGAGAGATTGAAGTGATAATTTTATTTGTTTATGTAAGGAAGTGCCCTTTGTGATTTGAGTTTGAAAATGGTATTAAAGATGAATCATTGAGGTCAAGAAAGTAGCAAATTTCAGTCAGGGATTGTAGATCCTTCCAGTAATGTATGGTAAATAGTTAGGTGTTGGATCTCCTTTCAGTGGTAGATGATAAAGTCAGGGATTGTAGCTCCTTTCAGTTGTAGCTAATAAATCGGGGAGTAGTAGCTTCCTTCTCGTTGCAGGCAGAGAAATTTGAAATAGAAAGTAGAAGCTTGCCTTTGTGAAGTACTTTGAAGAAATTTTAAAGAATCTACATATTCCATTTGTGCTTCTAATGATTGATGCTTGTGATACTGATATGCATTAATTTTTGAAGTGTTTATTGGTGTCCTGATATTCTGCATGAGCAAAATAAAGTTTAAAAATTCATACAATATTCATTCACTGTCCCTCTCTATATTGTCCTAGTTTCTAACAATTGGTATTAGAGCAAAACCATATTACCTTAGACAAATTCAATAGATGGAAGAAAGGTCAAGGGCCATGGAAAGCCAAGAAGGAGGATACACCAAAAGGTAACCTACGTTCAATGGAACAAGCTATGTTTTAGAAAGTCAGAATGAAAACCTATATTCAATCACTTGGAGCTGATGTATGGGATGTAATTGAAGAATAATATCAAAATCATCCAAACTTGATTACCAGAGATCAGAATTTGGAATTCACATGCAATGCTAAAGATATGAATTCCCTGCTTGTTAGCTTACCATAATCAGAACTAGTTAAGGTTATGGATTTTTCTAGTGCAAATATATTTGGGACAAGATGAGAAACTACTATGAAGGTGACAATAAGGTAAAAAAAAACCAAAATTCAAGGTTTTAGAATGAAATTTGAGTCTTTGAATATGCATGATGATGAAGATATTTCTAAATAATTTCTAAGTGTTGATGAGGTTGTGAACACTATAAGAGGTGTTGATGAAAAGTTAGAAGAACCTGTAGTGGTTCAAAAGGTGTTGAGATCTTTCCCTAAGATATTTAATCCCAAGGTTTCATCCATTGAGGAGATGACATAGTGGAAGACTCTCACTTTGGCCCAACCTCTTGGTACTCTCATTTCCTATGAGGAGAATTTCAAACTACAGAAAAAGAATCACCCTTCAAAGAAAAAAAGAAGCCCAAGGAAGAGCATGATGATTCATGTTGTGGATCATAGGAAGAGGGTGCAAAGTTTGTGAGGAAGCTTAAGAGAGGCTTAGGCAAGTACAAAGGTAATAAAATACCTTTTATGTTCTTTAACTGTGGTAAATTTGGTCACTATGCTTCCATGCATCCTGAAAAGAAGAAGAAGGAATAAGATCCTAGAGAGAAGTTCAAGAAAATCCAAAAGGACAGAATGAAGGCTAAGAAGAAGAGATTCGACACCTAAGATTCCAGCTCCTCTGAAAGTGAATGTAGCCAATATTCTAGTGAAGATAGAGATGATGAAAGTTCAAAGGAATTTATGCTCATAGGTAAGTAGAATCTATTAATTTTGATGGAGAAGAGGCCAAGGTTGATTTAGAAGGATAATTGGTCAGCTCTCTCAAAGAGATTGAAAAAATAAGGAAGAAAAATAAAAATTAGAAACAAATGTTGATTAAAGGAACAATTGAAGCTACTTGAGTGTTCATAACTAATTCCACAGTGGCCATTTAAAACCATTGATGTTTTGATTCTATAGCAAGACACACCATCAAGATAATACCTACAAATAAAGGTGTAAAGGATAGTGATTTATAGAATGGAAGAAATGAAGAGATGACCAGATAATCAATTATGATAATTGGAAAATTAAATAAACATAAATATTTAATTATATTAAGAAGAATAATAATAAAGTGAATAATGAAGAAAGTGGGTCTTTAGGAAAAAATTGAATGAGCATGGTGAAGTGGTAAGAAACAAGGAGATATTAGTTTGCAAAGGCTATGCACATATTGAAGGGTTAGACTTTAACGGAACTTTTTCTATTGTTGTTCGATTAGAGGTAATTCGAATGTTCTTAGCCTTTGCCAACTTCAAAAAATTCAAGATATATTAGATGGATGTCAAACTGATTTCTTGAATGGAGAATTACATGAATAAGTCTACATTTAACAACCTAATGGTTTTTAGCTGTTAGATAAGCCTCGTTATGTTTGAAAGCTAAAATAGGCATTTTATGGTCTCAAGCAAGCTCCAAGGGCTTGGTATTCCAAGTAGTTTTAAAAGAGTCACATATAATAGTAATTTGCATGTTAAATCTAATGGGAAATTGCTAATGGTGGTTTTCTATGTTGATATTATTTTTTCCAATGATTTAGATAAACTAACTTGCCAGTTTGTAGCTAATATGAAGGTCAAATTTGAGATGTTTATTCTTGGAGAACTTTATTATTTTCTTGGTTTACGAATTGCACAAACTTCCAAAGGAATTTTTATCTCACAAAGAAAGTATCTCAAGGAAGTTTCGAAGAAATTTGGCATGTAGGAGTGCTCTTTGGTAAACACCCCAATGGTTACAGGATGCAAGTTGAGCAAGATTTATGAATTGCCAGAGGTAGATTAGGTTTTATATAGGTTTATTACTAGTAGCCTCCTATATTTGACAACCTCAAACCAAAAATCATCCAAGAAATTGGTATTGTTGGAAGATTTCAAGCAAACCCTTTATAGAGTCATCTTTTGGCATCCAAGAGAATTCTCAAATATCTAAGAGACACAATGGACTATGGACTTTGGTAACTGAGAGGCAAAGATTTTTCACTGATTGTTTTTATAGATGTTGATTGGGAAAGTGATGTAGGGGATTGAAAGATCACTAGTGGTGGTTCTTGATTTCTTGGTGAATGTCTTGTTTCATGGTTGAGCAAGAAACATGCTTCAATTTCTCTCTCTACTACTGAAGAAAATGTATAGAAACACCTTTGATTGCACTCACCTTTTATGGATGAATCAAACTTTACAATATGTACAAGTATTCTATGATTAACCTATTCCAATCATCTGTGATAATACAAGTGCCATCAGGATGTCTAAGAACCATGTTTTACATTCAAAGACAAAGCATATTCCAATCACGTATCATTTCTTAAGAGGGGAAGTTGCAAATCAGATTATCAAGTTGGAGTACTATTGCTACACCAACCTAATCCCTTTTATGTTGAAAAAATAAAGGGCCCTTCTAGAAATTTTTACTAATTCAGCTTTTTGATTTGATTGGATTGGTATTGGTTTGATCTCTGCATCCTTTCTTATAATCATCATTTTGATTTCTTTGGTAAATTCAACTCTTGTTCATGATTGGTGCTTCACTGTAGGGCCTATTATTTCATTCACTGATGATACAATGATTATTTCTTTTGAATTTTATGATTAGTTTTAATTTATTATCACCCATAATAGTAGGAAAATGTTAAGGTTTAAGGACCACTACAGAATTAGAGATTCTGTAGCATCCCAAATTGGGTTTATAATGCTAATAGGTTTATTTTCATAAACTATCATGATAACTCTTGTGTAAGTCCTTATGTTTCAATGTAATAACATATGAGTCCAAATATTTTTGATGATTTAATAAATGGTAATAACCTAATGTATACATACTATATCTTATAAATCAATGGCACTATATGTTTTGAAAAAAATTCATTTATATTAAAATGTTGAATTATATTATGATCACCTTGGATATGTATTGATATAGTGATTCATTAATCCCAAATTAAATACTAAAAACCTTAGGGATTTTCGTTGATTGGTTTCACTTAAAACTTTTCATTTAGACTTATGATAAACAATGGTTTTTGGCCCATGTGTTGTGTTGATCATGTTATATGGATTAGTCATTGTCTGAATTGAATCTCAGTCCTACGTGTCAAGATATTGTGATGCCAATTGTCATATGGGCTATCAATTTACAATGATCATTCATTTCCCATATCTCAAGGCTATTATGGCTCTCACTCAAACTAGTACTTGACAATTGTTGAATTGATTACTGGGGTTTTCTTTAGATGATCTTCGAACAACATCATATCACTTTTTCATTATGTCTTGCAGGATTTTCTACTTAGGGTTTGGATGTTTGGTCTATTTTATTTTCGTAAACCCTATTTCACTATGGCTATTAGCCATTTTTCCATAGAATTCCACTTGTAGTGTGAACCAAGCTCATCATGGAAGAACTTGTTGAGGCAAATGATGAATGCCTAGCCCTATTCCGTCAAGTCAGTTAGTGGGAATTTTTACGATTGTTCTAGGGACATATTAATGAAGTGAAAAAATACTTTTCTACCTATGTTGATGGGAAGAAATTCCATGTGGGAAACCTGGAAATAAAAATCAACCTGAATTCTTAGCAGTAGCCACACACCTTCTTCTTGAAGGTGAACATTGGTCTAGGAATGTCACTGTCTAAAATGTTCCATGAAGGAAGATCCTCACCAGCAAGGACTATGAGTACCAACTCAAATGTGTGTGAGTATTGTCTTTAAATCCAAAATGGAGTGACTTGTTGCACTAAATTCATTAGTATATAGCTTGTAAAGTGTGGTTAAACTTAGTGTTCATGTATCATATCAAGATTTTAATGATTATCCTAAGCCGCAAGCTGAAATTTCCTTAATATTTGAGGAAGAGTTTAATGAAAATGTCTCAAGCCTTTCAATCCAACCGCAAGAACCCTAAAAGGTACTTTTTCCACCATAGTTTGATCTGCATACTAGTTAAATATCATTTCACTCAATTGGGTGGAAATTGGAGTTGATTTTTTACTCGTAACAATTATGATAATCCTTTTTCATTTAGCCCTACTCAGTCTTTTGCTACAATGACCCTAATCCCTCTCCTATCTATTCAACTCCATCACTTGTTTATGACTTCCAATGGAACAAGTGTGGGCGATCTGTCCAAGCACCATGTTCACTTCTTTCTTATGATAGTCAGGTTAAAGTCTCCAAAATATTAACCTCCCTTTGTGTTACTAGAAGTGTGGTGAAAGCACACGATTTGAAACCTTCCACTAAGTATCCTCGACCCGAACAAGAGTTTGCCCAATCTGCACAAGAATAGGAAATTGGTCAGATAAATGAAAATAAACAAGACATGGTCAAGGAAATTTAAATTTAAATGAGAATTGCTCAAGCCAGAATAATTAGGCACAAAATTCCCCCTGTAAATGTCCCTTGGTTGATTTCAAAACCAATCATGATCCATCGCTGAAAAATAATAATCCTTAATCTTAGGAGCTCCTCGTTATCACAACCAGATGACCTATTGTGATGATTTTTCCCTAGGTACGTCTCATTCAGATGTACTTATTACCAATATGTATTGGCAATAACAATACAAGGTTACTATTACTCATTTGGAATATATGATCAACCAATTAATTTATGAAAATAATCAGTTGAGAGCCTCGTTCCAAGCAAAGGAAAAATCTAAAGAACAAAAGTCACCTAATATTGAGGGTGAGACTCAGTCAAAGGACACCCACATTGCAATTAAATATTTGAATCTAAAAGTCACAATTTCTTTGGAATTAGAAGGATCAGATGTAGATAAATAATGAATTTGTCTTTATCTTTAAGTGTGAAGTGTTTCAAACATGTTTTTGTTTTAGTTGTTCTTTTCTATTTTTGAATATAAGGCCACTACGTAATTAAATATTCTGTAGTAGCCTCATTTTAGTATTATTATGAGATTGTTGAATTTTATTCTTTATTTGTGATAGGTATTCCACATACACAAGACAATCATATCAAAATTCATGATTTTGGATACTCTCAATAACCATGTGCTTGTTCTTAGTTTCATATGGAAACTCTAGCTGCCACCTGTTTCATTTTATCTTTATTATTCAGCCGAGAGGCATATAAATAAATTATTTTATTTTATTTTTTTAATTGTCTATTAGAGATGATTTTAATATTATTTTAATATCTAAAGGCTAAGGGCCTATGATATATACCCCTTAGTTTGATGAGAATAAGGGGAGGATAGTTTTGGACAAGGAAATGTTGGCTAAATTGTGTCTGTGGAATACTGTTAATACAATTTCATTCGACTTAATTGCATTAGGTATGGTTCTTTTTCTTTTATGTTCAATGGTCATTTTTAATATTTTCTTAGTTCTTCTGTTATTTATTTTCAATATCTAGAGGATAAATGTCACTTGTTTCATGATTTTATTTCTTAAGAAAATGACTGTTCATATTGCATTTATTTGTTGATAAAGCATTATTTCGATTTATAATCAATTGATCTGATCGATATTCATCTTCAGTGATCCATATCGTAAGAAGTGGTATTGATCTAGGCTTCTAGTCAATTTGAATTTCTATGAATGTATTCTAGATATTCAAGTTGATAGAAAATGTCAATCTCTATTTACAAGTTGAGCTAATGTTTTAGTTGTAAATGATTGTCTCATTTATATTATTTCTTCAGTTGTTGATTTATTGATTGTTTTCGTAAATCAATGATTATTGTAAATAATTTTTAAAAGAGAGCATCTACAATTGTCCATTTTTATTTATTTTGGCCAAGCAGTAGTTATTATTATACATTAGCTAATCTTTGCATTTGTTCTCAATGCAAACTATGAAAGTAAACATAGTTTATCTTTGTTTGTCTATGAGAATAACAAATCTATATTTAACAATTACCTATTCTTTCATTATTTACATTGTGAATTAGTTTTGATTTAATTTGTATTTGAATATAGAAACAAAATTTGATTTTATTTCATAAATATTGTTTGAAAAGTTTATCAATAGTTTATATTTCATTTGAGTTAGTTACATTATGTTCTAGCCTATTTTATCTATTGTAATGTAATCTTGTACATTTTGTATTATATCTTGATTCTGTGGCATAATTATTGTATTATATTTATTAGTTCCATTTTCTAAATGAAGTATACAAATTAGAATTACTTAACATATCATAGTTCATTAATAGTGAAACATTCAAACTTTTGCTTTCATACTCATATCAAGTTTAGGTTCTTTGATTTTCCTCTTTGAATTTGCATAACTGACCTGATAATTTACTTATAAGTGAATTTAATTATAATTTAGTGTAGAATTAGTTTTAGATTAGTATATGATAATTGTAGTATAGATTAGGATTGGTTTTCCCTTTATTCACTTCTTCATAAGAAGAAAAGATCCAAGGCCAACAAAGCCTATAAACTTGTTGAGGGTAGCCATACCAAATAACTTGGGCTATTAAAGATCCCTGGTCTAAGCTATTCCTCCCTTGTTGACTTAGGTATACAACACCCATGTTAACAAAATGGAACTAGAAGGAGGGAAATTCCAACTGTAAATGGTAAAAGGTAGTCATAAATGGTAAAATGTTAGGTCACCTATTTTTACCAAGAGTCACACAGACCCTCCCCTAGTTGAGACTTCAACTAGCTCTCATACACAACCTAAGTAGACCAATAATAAGCCTACTACTCAAAATTGACCATATACACAAGCTGAAATTGACGAGGTCGTTAAACGATCTCGAGAAATCATCTCCTAAACTCATGAAAAATTCAAAAGACCTTATTTCATATAAATAAGATTATCTCATCACTTAGTCATACCTCTTGACTTAGACTTACAAGAACCCATGGTATTAGATCTGCACAAAGGCATCCCTCAGATTTCTATCATAGTAAACGATAGGTTGCATGATATTCTTACTTGTACTGTTATTGACCTCAACTAGTCTACATCTAAGATACCCACTGGTGAGACTAGCGAACCCACTTTTCTTGGAGGTTCTAATTATCCTCCTTCTCCACCTATTTCACCCTCTTCCTTGGGAAACTCCTCTAGTGAAGAAGGCTCTTCTAATTCGTTAGAATTGGAAGGATCACTTAGGATGGAAAATAATAAGAGAAATCCCAGGAACAATCAAGGAAACCCAAAAATTAATCCTGTAACCCATTGCCTTGTTAAGGATGGCGTTACTAGTCCTGACGTGGAACATCCTCTGCCTTGGAACCCTCACAAGTTCCTTCCAAAATTGAACTCTCTTTCCAAGCAACCTTTCAAGGTTCACGCCAAAGAATTTATGCTTGCCATTAGGAAAAAAAGCATCCTTGATGAGGATGTAGACTGTAGGCTATTCCCTTATATGTTTGAGGGAAAAGGCACTACGTGGTATTGCAATAAGCCTCCCTAGAACATTGTTTCATGGGCACAGTTTGAATCTACCTTTTTGGAGAAATTTGGGGACAAGAATCCACCACAGGTTTTAGTTGACGAACTAACAAAAACGAAAATGCAGAACAAAGAGAAGGTAAAAGACTTCAAGATTAGGTTTCTTTCACTAAAAAACAAAATCTATGTTGAATCTTTGCCTCCTCAAAATTTGGTTATCACTTATTACTTGAAGGATTTACTGCATGATATAGCCATGTGGGTAAAAAGGGCGAAGAAAACTACTTTATAGGAAGCCTTTAAGGAAGCATTGTTAGTCAAAAAGGACATTCTTAATCTAAAACCTAGTACTAACAAAAAATCTGACTTGGCCTCTTTTTCTGGAAAGAAACCAGAAACATCAAAACAATATACAGTCAAGAAAGACTAGTCAACTTTAGATCTAGAGAGCCTTTATAAGGTTATAAATAAATCGTCCAATGAAATAATTGACCTTAAGAAAGGAAAATCAAAGCGAATTACTGATAGGGGAAATCTTAAGCAATCGCTTAGGAGACCACCTCCCGATAATTCACCTCCCCTTAATGAAGGTTTGAACATTGAAGGATTGGAAAATCTTTTGCAGGATTTGACAACAAATATTGATTTAAATTCAGATAACAACAAGGAAAAGGAATCTAAACTTGATCCTAAAAATCAAGATGAAACTCAACCTCCTGAATTTTTGTTGAATTTATTTGAAGAAGTTCTCAACCTTGTCTTTACCCATAGTAAAGTTTTAGCTAAAATCCAACCAACATCTACATTAAATAAAAATGTAAATAAACAATCAAGAATCCAATTTTTCAGATCTAGAGTATGATCTACTAGATCACCTTAAGAAAGTAAAATCTAATATCTCCTTGTATGATCTTTGGAAAATTCCTATAATCCTAAAAAAATTTCAGCAACGCATTACTTGAAAACTCCTGTAGGCAAAGATGTAAATACTTTTGATAACTCCTCCTTGGAAAGTGTTTAGATCTTGAAATGCTTCACAAAAATCTCTTTGAATTAGAAAAAGAAATGCCTGCCATTTTTGTTAACTCTTGAAATTTTTAACCCCAATGTACCCAACTGTATGATCAATATAGTTTCTTCTTCTAATGTGATGTTATTTTCAATTTGTAAGAAGATTAATGCACATACGAAACCTTATAACATAAATATTGTACAACTCACCAAAACTTATGTTAAAGTAGTAGGGGATTTGAATGATGTTTTTATTAGGTTTTCAAAAGACCATAGAATCCATCAGATTATTGATATTGTTATTGTTGACATTCTCAAAGTATATGCACTATTTTTTAGTAGGGATTGGATGCAACACCTTAAGGGGTTTATGAATACGAATTTGACTCAATTTTGGCTACCCTAGAAGGGGGAGACAAATAAATTTAAAATTGATAGGAATCCATGTATGAAACATATCATTAACCTATTTGAATGAATCAAATGAACCAATTAGGATGGGTGATTTCTGGTTTGTGGATCCGTTCTTTAGAAATTTTGTTGCTGATTTTTCTCCTATGTTAAATGTAGAACAACAATCTCATTTGGAAACAATCTATATATTAGTTACAATCGATCATAAAGTTCTTGATATCAGTAATGGGTCATATCTTGATAAAACTGAAGTATGGTCATTGTATTTTGATGGTTCTAAATCCAAAGAAGGGATTGGTGCTATACGTATGCTTTTATATCCTAAAGGAAATAAAGTATTGATCACGTGTAAATTAGAGTTTCAATGTACTACCAATGTTACAGAGTACGAGGCTCTTATTCAGGGACTCCACAAGGCTTTGGATCTTGGAGTTGAATGTTTGAAAGCTTATGGTAATTCTAAAATAATTGTTAGACATGTAAAAACTTATATTTACTATCTTTCATCTCATTTGAAATCTTATCAATCACATGTATAGGATTTAATATCTAAGTTTTCAACTCTCAATATTGATTCTATCCCTAGAGTTACAAATCAAGAAGTAGATTTGTTAGCTAGTGTAGCTTCTAGATTGGTTCCTGTTGCAAATTTTAAACTTGATTCTTTTTCAGTTGAATTTCTTTTTAGACCATCCATACCTAACAACATCAATAACTTGTGTCTTTTTTATGATAAAAAACAAATAATTTATTTTATGGATATGGAAGGCAATTTCAAGGAAACAGTTATTGATGAGGCTGCTCACGATCAAAACTTGTAGGATTTTTCTCAGATAAGAAAATATCTATCATTAAATGAACTCTTGGAGATGGTAAAACAGATACGTAAATTTCTTGTTAGATTGGTGCATTTATATGACTTGCATGATAGATTTAAGAGTACTAAAAATTGCAAAACCAACAACTATACTATGGAAATTGAAGCCATAAATTTGAGATCAAAGATAATCCACAATGCATCAATCTAGGGGTTAAATGTTCTCCTAAGGAAAGGTCTAATTTCATTAACATTTTCAAGTAGTACATATATGTATTTTCTTGTACTTATAATGATCTCAAAAATTTCGATCCAAATACCATGCAACATGTTATTCCTATGAAACCCCAAGTCAAACCCTTTTAGTAGAAACTTAGTAATCTTGAACCCACAGTTAAAGAAGAATTAAGTAAACTCTTGGAAAATAAAATCATTTTTCCTATGCGACACACATAGTGGGTTGAAAAATTAGTACATGTTAGAAAGAAAAATGTAGACATACTTCTTTTTGTTGACTTTAGGAATTTAAACAAAGGCTCTTAAAATACCACTACCTAGTGCCACCAATGGAGCACATCCTCCAGTGCGTCTCAGGCTCTGAGATGTTATCCTTCTTAGATGGTTTCTTAGGCTACAATAAAATTATGGTAGCACCCACTAACCAATTAAAGACCGTGTTCCAAACTCCTTAGGGTACCTTTTCCTACAGGAAAATGCCCTTTGGGTTGATAAAAACAAGGGAAACTTTCTAGTGGGTGATGGATATCACTTTCAGAGGTATGATTAATGAATCAATAGTTATATTCTTGAATGATGTTAATTTTTTCTCAAAATAGTCGTATGACCATTTGTTGCACTTAAAGAATATGTTTGAGAGATATAGAAAACTTGGAGTCTCCCCTAATCCTAAAAAATGTATCTTTCCAATTACGCAGGGAAATTACTAGGATGTATTGTATCTAAAGATGGAATTAGTATTGATCTTGAAAGGATGCAGGCCATTAATGCTTTAACCCCACCAAATTATGAAAAGGCCATGCAATATTTAATGAGAAAGATCAATTTTGTTAGACGTTTTGTCCCTTTTTTCTGAAATCGTAAAATATGTTCAAGATTTAGTAAAAAATATTGTTGTTTTTAAATGGGGGGAATCACAAAAAAACACTTTCAACACTATTAAACAAGCTATCATGGAGGATCCTATGTTAATAAGTCCTGATTGTTCCAAATAGTTTGTTTTTCATACTTTTGCTTCAAAAATTTCCTATGTTTTTGCACTCATGCAAAAAGATGATCCTAATACTGAAATCCATGTTGCTTTCATGAGCTCCACTTTTAAGAGAGCAAAGCTTAACTATGAACCAGTAGAAAAACAAGCTTTTGTTGTGTACAAAGTAATTAAGCATTTCTGTTTCTATTTGCTTAAGTCTAAGATTAGTGTTATAGTCCCATACCTAGTTGTTATAAATGTTTTAATTCAAAAGGAACTTGGGGATAAAAAGGCTCATTGCATGAAAAAACTCCAAGAATTTAACTTAGAAATGAAAAAATAATTAAATTTTAGGGTCTTTTTAAATTAGTTTCTAAATCTGCTTCTTCTCCTAGCAACCATTCTACTTTTCTAGATGATTCCTCTCTAAAAAATGAAGTATCTTTAATACAAAATGAAGTCTTGTGTCAAGATTATAGTCCTCGTTCATGGTATTTAAACATTATATTTTATTTGGAAAAAGGTTCAACCCCCTCTCATCTTAATACAACTCAGAGAAGAACATTAAGATTAAAATCATCACCGTATCAAATTATCAATAATGTTCTTTTCCAAAAAACTTACGAAGTCATGTTACTTCATTGTCTAGAGCAAAAAGATGCTTCAAAAATACTCCGTGAAATCTACATTGGCCCTGCTATCGAACATTTTAGTGGATATACCACCACACACAAAGCTATAAGAGAGGGATATTATTAGCCCACTCTGTTTAAAGGTTCCCACACCCTTATTAGAAAATGTGAAACCTATCAAAAGGCCACTAGTAGGCTTAAAAAACCTGCCTTCCCCTACAACATGTCACTATTGAAGCTCCATTTTAGCAATGGGTGGTGGGCTCCAGTATTGCATCAATAATGCTGCAACTCCTGGGACTCCCTTCTTTACTTTTATCAACCCGATAGTTCGTAACAAACTTGGAAGCGACGGTGCTGTATGCACAAGTACTAGCTCTTGCCGCAACTGTCACTTAGTCAGCTAGCACAAGTCCGCTAGGGGCTCAAGCCAACTTCTATGAGCTTTGAGAAGAAGCTTGTTAACTGATGGATGGAAGCTAGTCTCGAAGGAAGCTAATCTATTTGCGAAAAGAGATTGAAAAACTGAAGGAAAGCGTAAACCCTAGCAAACCCTAATTCTACCAGCTAGTCCTACTAACGCAAAGAAGAGAATGCAAACTACTGAAAGAGATGCCATTACTTATATGAAGGTAAAATACATGTGTGTAGAATACCTCTATCTGAAGAAAACATCTTTTTGTATTTTTGATTAAGTCGTCAGTTTCGCCATGCATATGCTTTCACCGTTTTTGACTGTGCAGGGGTGGATCAATGAGGAGAAATTCTTGGAAGAGGTTGCGAAGGTTCAGAGAGAGTCTAAAGAGTCCCTAACACCCTTCCAGAGAGTTTCACAAAGTTTGGCTATCAAGAAACCTCATTTGTGAGCTTCTATAGGAAGTCTGCAGGGGTTCTACGGGATGTTCAGGAATTTCTACATGATGTTCAAAAATTTCTACAGGATGTTTAAAAATGGGATGTTGGAGGATGGGTGAGTGAGGGAAGATGCAGGAATGGATATGGAGGTAGGATAGGGGTCTGAAGTGGCCCAGGGACTGGTGGATGGACTGGTGAGAAGGTGTAGATGGATGAATTGGCTCAAAGAAGGCTGAAACAATGGTTGCACAAAAAGGGTAGGGTTACGTGGGCAAGAGGAAAAATGTGAGATGAGGAACCTAGTTAGGAGATGGAACAGATGGCTTTGATGAAGCTTGGGTGGATGAAAGAGTGGTAGAGATGCTCTGCACTGTGTACTTTCAACTGAACCAATAAAGACTTGCAAGTAATCCAAGTCCTAGCTAATCTAATCTAGCTAACAATAAAGTGGATGAACATCAGCTTTATTTGAAAGAGAACCATATATATCAACTATGCAATGATACATTTCAGAGATCTGAACACATAACCAACTTCTGCAATTGAAAACAACACACTAATGATTGCATGGCAAAGCAAACTAGTGTTTTTGTTTGGTACAACACGGTTACTTCAATTCCAGCCCCTGATCTAATGAGGAAGAGGTGAAACCAAAAGTGTTTGTTGGCCCTTTTCTGGAGATTTTTCCCTGTGATTATCCTACTAACCTATTCTAAACATTTGAAGCATTTCTAACCATAAACAGTAACCTAGTTAATCAACACAACTTAATCTGCCTAACAGAAATACGTTTGCAAATGCATAAAAGGAAAAACAATGATGCATAAAGGAAAGATAACAATACATAAAGGAGACCCTAGGCTCTTAGGTTGGGCCCAACCCTGAGAGCTACAGCTCCTATAGAGAACTCAAAGTTAGTATAAAATAGGACTGCTTATCATTATCAAAAAATAGTCATCAGTCAAAATTTATGCCAAAATGGCTACAAGAAAACGAGCTAAAGGTGACAACACTGTAGTGCAAAAAAATGCAATGATTTCAAAAGTCCCTTACGAAGGCTAAGGCCTTATCATTTATACACCATGAGGGCCCTAGCATGCCTCCTAAATCTAAGGGACTCGACTGTCCAAATTGTTAGTAGACAGTCGCCTTTCCAAAATCTGCTTGGCTGCCTTCAAGATCTGTTTTAAGTGGCCTGTGAGCTTGAAGTTGGGGGTGGAGATCCCGAGGAAGGACTATTTAATGTCATAGACAACCCCCTACGAATCCTCACCTCAAGCTTGGCTGTCACCTAGCCCATGATTGCTCGGTTTTGCTCCAACATATGTCAAAAAACCTGAAATAAGCACGTGTTAGCCACCTAGGAAGAGTGACCACCCTTATTCGTACAAATGACATAAACATACTAAAAAATAATGCATAATCTATGAAAAATGGAGGATTGGACAAGGACTGAACAAGGATAATTAGGCAAAATGTGCCCAATAACTTACCCAATTTGGGGCTCATCATCACCCCCCTGCTAAATGGGTTGCTCATCCTCTGAGCAACTAGTCTAGCTCCTCATCCTTAATTGCTTTGATCGCCTCCCTCACATACCAGGCTTCTGAAGTAGTATCCTCTTCACTGTCATGGAATCCAGCTTTCCTTTCCACCTCTTCCCACTGTTTATGCTCTTCTTCTTCTATGCCTCCTTCCAACAACCCCAAAAGAAAACGTGGGCTTAACTTGAGGCCTATCCAGCTGGCCTGAAGATTCTGCATAGACTTTTTGTAGAGAGGCACTCGTGCCAAGGCCTCCCTCATTGTAGTTGTAGTGTGGTATTCCCTGATTTTGAGGCTGTGGGACAATGTGTTCCACCTACGGGTGCAAGCATGAACATAGTTGTCCCCCAATAGTCGATCCATATCCTCAAAGTGTGCTATGGCCTGAGCCTGCCAATCCATGTACTCTAACAAGGCCTGAGATTTGGTTGCTAGGTGCTGGTCGGCGGATATCAATGCTGAGGGGTCCCCTGGCCCTGCTCTAATTAGCAGTGGTTCCTGTAGTTCTCAGTCCATGACATTTCTGACCTCTACCGCTCTTGTTTCTACGTGGTTTAGCCATGAGGTCATTTCCATAAGCTGCATGTCCCCTACTGCTGTGTTGGGGTCCCACGAGGTCATGTTTGGAAGGGCAAAATTATGGAGGTAGAACTCTGATAGCTTGGCTTTGTCTTCTGAGGAACTGTTGTTACATAAATCCATGAACTGTTGGGGGTTTTGGATTTGAGTGATACCCCTTTGCGCCAACATGTTGATTTGAAATTGCAGCCACTGATCCCTGAGGTATAGGCCATAAGATTTGGCTGGCTACCTACATTGCAGAGCTTCCATTGCCAAACTGGCCATGCAGGCCAGTTGGGCCTATTTTTCTTGTATATGCCATTTTAGAGATTGTATCTCTAGGCTTGTTTGCAATTCTCTTTCCTGTAGTTGCTGGTTTAGTTCCTCAAGATCAGCTTGCATTCCCTTTTTTCCCTGAGGCTCTTATGTGGTGTCCTTGGCCGCTATAGCCTCTTCTTTCCTCTGTCCTTGTAGCTGTAGCTGCTGTCTAAGCAGCTCATTCTCTTCTCGTAGCTTGGATTGTTGGGAGCTCTCCACATGTCGTACCCTTGCCAACTCTTTTTGGTTCTCCTTGAGCTTTTCCTCCAGAGGGCCTATATCTGCCACCCCCTTGGATTTAGCGATCTTCATCCAAGTGTGGGTCCGTACTCTTTCTTCTTCTAGTGTTAGGAAAAGTGGCACTGTGAATTTTTGAGGAATGATTTTCTCGGCCTCTAAGAAGTTATAATAAGAGCTCAGGCTAGGCAGGGGGCTTGGTTCCATAATGGTATCAACCTTCTCTTCCTCTTGTGATGACTTGGCTGCTCTTTTCTCCATCTGTTCAGTCTCCTTCAGCCTAGCCAATGTTTCCTGTAGAGCAGCCTCGGCATCCTGTGGAGATGCCCCTGAGTTAAATTTCTCCATCCTTTCCTTCCATGTGGATGTCTTTGGGCTTCCTCGCTCGTATGTTATAGATGTCTTTTGTTTGGTTGGGGTGTATTCAACTGTAATTGGTTCTTTGGACTGTTTCTCCTTTGGTTTACCAGTTTTAATCCTTGTGCTTCTTCTCACCTTAAAATACATGGAAGGCTCCCTCTTTCGTTTTTCTTTCTGCTTGGGAGATGTGCTTAGGGTGGCCAGCACAACTGCTGCCTCCCTAACTAGAATCTCGGGCGATTTCTCCTTCTGCTGCCCTTTTCCCAGACTTCCTGTAGAAAGTCCTGTAGTGGCCCTTTTCTGGCTTCCTGTAGAAGCAGTTTTTGGACTTCCTGTAGAAATGGCCTTCTGGCTTCCTGTAGAACCAGTTGGCACTGTTTTGTCCTGCTTGGCTGGGGGTGCTTTTTCCTTTAGCTTGGCTATGGCTGCCTTAGGCGTGCCTTCACTTGCTTGGATTTTTTCAATCCTTTCTGCCCTGCTCTGCAACCTTTTCTCCCTGGGTGTTTGTGTCATTTTACCACCCACTGTTTTTGCCTCAATAGCTTGGCCTTTCTCTCGTGTCCCTTTCTGTCCTTGCTTTGGTGGTTTCCCGGGGTTTCCTGACCCTTAGCTTTCTTTTCTGCCTTAATGTGCTCCTTCTCCTCGCTGCTGGAGGAAGTGAGCTTCTCGGCCAAAATTCGTATGTCATCATCCTTAGACATATTTTGAAAAATTTCCTAGGAGAGAGGGACAGTATAGGTATAGAGTGCATCTTCCACGAGGAGCTTGATAAGCCCATGATGGGCCAGCTGGTCTGGTGTCCCCTCCCTCAGCTTTGTGGCACACTCAATCAAGGATTGCAGGAGGAAGTAGGGAATGCTCAATTTTTGTTCTGTGGGCAAATCCATTTGGTGCTTGAGTTTAGTTAGCAAATGGAAATGATAACCATATACGATGCTGAACCGCCCCTCGCAAGTAATATATTTCATAATTTGGAGGCTGACTTCACTCCAAAATGGCTGTAGGTTGGTTCTTCGGACCCCATTCTTATCCTTTGAAAATTGTTCCTCTAGCAAGAAGAACTCCTTTTTAGCCTTTTGGCCCAACTTCCTGTCCTCTTTATCCCAGGGTACCCCCATCAGTAGATCAATGAATCTGCTAATGATTTATGGGGTGAGTCTTAGGGTCAATCCCCTGAAGTTGACAGTGGCTAGTGTCTTTGATTTCGGCTTTAGGGACCTTAGGAATTCCTCTGTGATTTCATCATCGTGACCTTGAATTTTGTCACAGAATTTCATCCAGTGTGCATGGGAAAATAAGTCTATCACCTCAGGAGTTTCTCATAGTTTCTTGGAGTCTGAGGGTTCCTTTCTAATAAACCCTCCTGGCATGGTGAAAAATACTCTCTTTTTGCTTGCGATTTGAGCAGAAAGGGAATTCTATGTCTGTTTCCTTTTCAGAACATTGAAAACGGTATCTGCAGGCCACTTCGTATCAATTCCTCGGTTTTGAAACTTGACTGCTCGTGTACAGAAGGACGACTCGGGTTTTCTCTAAACAGAGTGCAGAGCTATGTTTGCAACATACACATAATCATGTAAAATTCACAGTTTTTTTCACCGGTTAGCCTTGACAGTGTCTCAACTTCTCTACAGGAGGAATTTAACTCAGGACTCGTGGAGAAAATCTTGGATGCAAACCAACAAAGACAATTTCATGCAACCATAAGTAAACTTCTTTTGGATTCACAAACATATTTGCTTTTAAATTTTTTCTACCCCAGCACGTTGAATTCACCACCTTTTGAACTATTTTTCATGGGAATGGTGTGTTCGGGGCCTACCTCTATGAGAATTGCCACCCTCGACATAAACAATCCAAGCTTCTTCGTAACGTCGGGTTTCTTGTATCACACCTTCCTGTAGAAAGATTTTCTGGCTTCTGGAGGATGTCATGGTGGTTCTGGATGAGTTTGAGTTATGGAAGGACATTGGAATAGACCGAGAAGCTTGGGCTAACAACTTGCAGAGGAGGAGGATGCATACTCGGCTGCAAAAATGGTTGCAAGTGCGAATGACAACAGTTTACCGTGAGTTATTCGACCAGCCAATTTGAATTGATGCAGAATTCATGGCGCGGGGGTGAGCTGTCCAAGCTGATCCATTGGATGATGTCACAACCATCACTCCTTGGCATGTCCCTGACCGCCGAATCCTTCCTTTTGCATTCATCGCTGCCATTCCTGTCACACTGTCAATTCTCCCCAACTGGACACTTCCCATGTGTTAACTGCCCGTCTTTTTGGCATAACCAAGCTCATTCAGATCCTACGAGGCCATTTGACTGGCTGTGGGTGGCCAGTTGACTGGCCACCAAACTTGTTCAGTCTGCCCATTTCACAGTCATGCAAATTTTAGAGTATAGTTCATGCAATTTGACGAATAAGGTTAGGCACTTACCTGTGCGGCTGTGGATGTGTTTTGCAAGCTTCGGGAAGTGGAACTTTGGATTTGCTTGCTGTTGCTTTGTGAACGGGTTCTAGAGCTCCTCTTTCATTGGCTGATGCTGGATACAAGACCTCGAGACCCGTCCCTCTGGTGGTAAATGCTGCATGCACCGGCTTCGTTTGATGTGAGCCGCTGGTGTCTCCATGGTATGTGCTCCAGCTGGATCAGCTGCTACAAGATTCCTGTAGGACATCTTGTAGCCATTTCTCATCCTGGGGTACATGTTGAAAAAAACACAATTTCGTTCACGGATGAAGGGTCCTGATGGACCCCTGACTGGTAAAGTGTGCGAGCCTCTGCATGCTTTATTTTTCACTTGAAAAAACAAATTTTGATATGAGAAAATAGGATTCTTGTATGATTGTGCAGGTATATTCAACCAGATGGTGGCAATGGTGGTGGAAGGAGATGAAACAAGTGGAGGATGGAAGAAAAGAGTGGTTGCATGCCTCATCAACAGATTTCAAGCTTCAAATCCCTCTCCATAATCGATTCTAGCTTGCCCAAACGCTCTACAGGATGTTTCCTATAGAAATGCAAAACTTCCTGTAGAAAGTCCTGTAGCTTCCTGTAGAAGGTTGAACCACAACCAGATTGTGTCCGTATCCTGAAAAAAAATGAGTGTCCATGGAGGAGTGTATGTGAGGATACCTGGTAACTTGGTAGGGACCCACGTCCTTGTGTTGGGAGGCCTCCTTTCTGCATTGTATTCCTGCAACTTGCAACAATTTCCAGGGATTAAACTTGCTTTTTTCTTTGTTTCTTCCTTCTTTTTCATTTTTTTTCTTTTTTCTCTTTTTCTCTCTTTTTTTTTTAAGAGAGACAGCAGGGGAGCCTCAATGAGGTTTTCACCCCTACTATCTGCCTTGGGCGCCTCAGAGAGGTTTTCAGCCAAGGGTCTTTTTATTCAAATTCTTTATTTTCAGAGAGACAGTAGGGGCACCTCAATGAGGTTTTCACCCCTACTATCTGCCTCAGGCGCCTCAGAGAGGTTTTGACCCAAGGATATTTTTTATTGTATTTTTTTTTTTGATATAATGATGCTTAGGGTGTGGCCAAAATAGAGGCAGAACCCTTCTCTATTACCAGCACTGATTTTTCCATTGTTTCGATGAACTCCTGCCTCGAAAGGGGTTTCCTATAGATCTTCATTCGATGCCCATTGACAAGCATGGGGATGGCTTCTTCATCAATGGTCCGGATAAGGACGGAACCATTGTCATTTCACTTCTCCACTGCATATGGTCCTAGCCATCTTGTCCTCAGCTTCCCTTTGAAATCCTTATGTCTAGAATCATACAGCAACGCCTAATCTCCCGGCTGGAATTGTTTGTCATTAAGGTGTCGATCATGCCATATCTTCCTCTGAAGTTGAACCACTTCTGAGTGGAGGAGAGCCTGCATTCAGTGTTCATCTAACCCATTTAGCTGCAATAACCTTTCACGTTGAGCATGGCTTAGATCTAGGTTTAGCTGAGCTGCCATTCTCAATGTGTTATACTCGAACTCGATTGACAGCAAAGCTCTCTTCCAGTAGACCAGCTCATAAGGTGTGAAACTGGTTGTGGTCTTCCAAGTGGTGTTGAAGGCCTAAGTGGCCTCAACCAGGCAATCTGCCCAATCCTTTCTTCTGCTGCTCACGACCTTAGTCAAAATCCATTCTAATGCTCTATTAGTGACTTCCACCTGCCCATTTGCTTGAGGGTGATATGGGGTGGAAGTCCTATGCTTGATCTTGTGATGAGAGAGCAAGTCTTCAATTAAGTTGGAGGTGAACTGGCTTCCTTGATCAGTGACTGGCTCTCTTGGGTAACCAAATTTGTAGAAGATGTTTTCTCTTAAAAACTCAACCACCTTTTCTTTTGTCGCTGCTTTGATTACCTTGGTTTCTGCCCACTTTGTTAGGTAGTCTGTGCACACAATGATGTAAGACCTTTGCCTCGAAGGAGGGTTGATAGGACCCACAAAATCCATACCCCACTTCTCAAATGGCTCAAGGGTCACTTGAGGTTGGAGAGGCATTTCGTCACTTGGAGTTGGTTTCCCCATCCTCTGGCATCATTGGCTGAAATATCTTTTGACATCTTGATGAAGAGTGGGCCAATAGTAGCCTGCCTGTAGAATTTTGAAGGCAATCCTTTTTGCTGCAAAATGGCCTCCACAGGGTCCATCGTGACAAGTTAAAAGGATGTCAAAGACTTCCTCCTCCTTAACACAATGCCTTAAGATCTGATTGGGGCCAAGTTTGAATAGGTTGCCCCCGATCCAAGTGAATGAGGCACTCTTCCTCACAATTCTGCTCTTCTCCTTTGAGGATAGATGCAGAGGGCACTGTGTTGAGACCAAGTAGTTTGTTATATTAGCAAACCACAGAGAGAGTAATGAGATAGCAAACAGATGTTCATCTGGCATCTGGTCATCCAATGTTCCTTCTTCACCTCCAGGCAAATCCAATCTAGACAAGAAATCATCAACAACATTTTCTTTACTTGGTTTGTCAACGATAGTCAAATCAAATTGTTGCAACAAAAGTAACCATCTAATAATATGAGCATTCACATCAGGCTTATTCATTAAATATCTAATTGCAGCATGATCAGTATGTACAAATGTTTGATAGCCAGTGATGTAGTGTCAGAACTTTTCAGAGAATGGACCACGGCCAAGAACTCCTTCTCAATTAAAGTACAGTTCATTTCTGCCTTGCACATGTTTTTGTTGACAAAGTATATGGCATATGGAAGTTCTTCCTCAACTTGTCCTAAGGCTGCCCCTATGGCTTTGTTCGAGGCATCAATGTGGATGTGGAATGGTAGGGCCCAGTTTGGGCCTCTCAAAATTGGGGCTGACACTAACTTATCCTTCAACTCATTCAGAGCCCTTTGACAGTCGTCAGTCCATTTAAACTCAACATATTTTCCTAAGAGGCCAAACAATGGTGAGGCTAGCTTACTGGAATATTTAATGAATCTTCTATAATATCCCGCTAAGCCTAGGAAACTCTGAACATCTGTTACCTTCTGAGGAGGTGGAACCTTTTTGATGATAGCAATTTTATTAGGATCCACTTGTAATCCTTGGCGAGAAATGGTATGACCTAACACGGTCCCTTCAGTCATCAGGAATTCACATTTTTCAGGGCTGAGGGATAGGGTCATCTCAATGCACTTGCTTAAAACTTTTCCCAGGTTGGACAAGGCTTCTTGGAAGCTAGACTCGTAAGGAGTAAAGTCATCCATATAGATTTCCACCGAGTCATGAACCAGCTCAACAAAGATGCTCAGTACAGCTCTCTGGAAAGTGGCAGGGGCATTGCATAAACCAAATGGAAGGACTCTGTAAGCAAAGGTACCCCATGGACAAGTGAAGGTGGTCTTATCTTGGTCCTCCGGGCTGATTTGGATCTGATTATACCCGCTGAACCCATCTAGGAAAGAGAAAACTTCTTTCTTGCCAGTCCATACAACACTTGATCTATGAAAGGCAAAGAGAAGTGGTCTTTCTTGGTGGCTTTGTTCAATTCTCTATAGTCTACACAGATTCTCCACTTCTCATTTTTCTTGGGTACCAACACCAGAGGGGAAACCCATTCACTGTCCGAGATGGGGTAGATGAATCCTGCATCTAACAGTTTTTGCACTTCTTCTTTAACAATGTCCTTAAGGGCTAGATTCATTCTCCTCTGAGGTTGCCTGACTGGTTTACAGTCCTCTTTAATGTAAATATGATGGTTGCAGACCGAAGGATGGATTCCTTTCATTTCCTTGTAGCTCCAGGCAAAAGCCTCCAAATGGCGGTTCAAGAGGCTACATAGCTCCTTTTCCTGAGAGGGGGAGAGAGGAGCTTATCTTTAAAGTTATTTTAGGGCCAAACTCCACATTCTTAACTCTGGGAGTGGTCGGATCAGTCACACATAGGTCCACTAAAGCACCGGCTTGGGTATCTTCCACCAACTTTTCCAAGGATAGTGCACCGGGGGGAGGATTTTGGATTAAGTTCTCAATCGAATCATCCTTGGTTTGAGGACCTCCCCTGGTGGCCTCCACTGTGCATAATGGTGCAGAGTAGTCCTCATCCTCATATCCTTCTTCCAACCAGAGGGGTAAGTCATGTTCTAGCAGAGGTTGGGCAGGAGGGTATAGGACCAGTTGTTTGGACATAGGCCCATTTTTGATGGTCATGCTTCTTGCTCGACAGCTGATGTAAGCATCCGCAGTAGCTAGCCAAGGCCTTCCCAAAATGAGGGGATATCCAGTGAGTTTTGCCTTTTGCTGAAGGACCAAGAAGTCTGCAGGGTACTCCCAGGAGTCAATAGAGACCAAGACATCTTCCACAATCCCTTCGGGAGTCATGGTGGAGCGTCTACCAATTACAGTACTGTCGAGGTCTTCCTTAAGGAACTCTGAAGGTTGAGCTTAAGCATGGTGTCCCTAGTCATCACATTAATGGTGGCCCCTAGATCAATCAAGGTGTGGGGTATGATGGTGCCATTGATGTGAACATCAACTATAGGACTCCCAGGGTCCAAATACTTTGGATAGATTACTTGCCCCAACATAAGATCGGATAGTTGTCCTATGACATTGATAGTTGAGGCATCTCTCTTTCGCCTGCCTGGGTGCCTGAAACACTTCTCCTTAATCAATCTGTTGTATATTTGTACATCTTTTATGGCCTGGAGAAGTGGTATTGTCAAACACAACTGCTTGAGTTCTCCCAGAATCTTAGTCTCTTCTGGGTTAGGTCGTGTGGTTACTGTGAGTTGCTCAAGAAAGGGTGGAATGGCTTGGGGTTCACTTTCCTGTTTCTCTTCCTCCTCCTCTAGGGAGGAGGTTGGCACTCTGGAAGGACCTTCCCAAATTGTAGGTTGATCTCCTAGATCTCCACAGCATAGGTAGGGCATGTTGTCTCCCCAGTATATATCTGTTGGACCTGTCTGTTGTTGGGGTTCGAGTTCGGTTGAGCAGGAATCTGGGGTTGCCTTGGAGGAGCAGGAGGTAATGGTTGTGGTTGAGCTGGTGGTGGAGGAAAAATGGCGGGAGGAGGGTTGTATTGAGGCCTCCACCCTGGTTGAGGTTCACTCGACTGAGGTTGTGGTTGGGCATATGAGTGAAACGAATGAGGAGTAGGCTGAGTATGGTATGGAGATGGATAAGACCATGGAGGAGGTGTGGACCAGGAAGGATGAGTAGGGGGGCTCCAAGAAGGTATATGAGCAGATTGGTTGGGGTTATAATAAGCTTGGGATGTCCCTTGCATCCCCTGCTGGTAAGGTCTGGGTCCATGTGGTCTCCTTTGGTTGAGGAAGTAGAGAGGTTCAGTTGCCGCCTCAGTCCCTAGGTACATGGCTTTAAATCCAGGCAAGGTAGGGCATTGGTTGGTGGGGTGGTCTTCCTCACAAACGAAACATACCTCTACTGAGTGCAATGGGCACTCATTCTTAGGATGCTTCCTCGTGCATCTAGGAAAAAAATGGTCAAACCCCTCTCAGATTCCTCTTTCTTTTGCTGAATTCAGAAGGTATCAAGTTGCATGGCAATAGTCTGTCTCATCTCACTCTTGAGGTCTTCCATCTGGTTAGAAAACTCATGCTTGGAGAAGGTGGTACTAGCTGAAAGTGGATTCCCCCTACCTCTCTTCCAGGCTGCCCTAGAATGGTTTCTAAATACAGTCTTTATGTCCTCATAAGGTAGTTGATAGATGTCCCCTCCACCCAGCGTGTTAAGGGTGTCTAGAAGGTCTTCAGGGACTCCTCGGAGCAGAACCAACGTCAGAGATTCCGGGTCAAGTGTGCACCTGGCCCGTTTATAACTAAGTTGGAACCTTTCCTCATAATATTCTAAAGACTCATCGCTTCCCATGGTCATCCGAAATATTTCTCCCTTGGTTTCCTTGGACCTACAGTAGTCCCAATATTTGGCATTGAAAGCTTGCTGCATCTGAGCCCAAGTGGTGATACTCTTTCCAGGTAACCCCATGAACCAGCGCAATGCTGCGTCCTTGAGGGTAGAGGGAAAGAGTTTCAACTTTTGCTCATCCTCAGCATAGTCGTAAGTTCGACAAAGGACAAAAAACTCAAACAGGAAGGTATCAAGGTCTTCAGTAGTCAATCCATGGAAGTGAGGTAAAACTGAGGGACTTATGTTTTTCATTTTCATGTCTCCATTGGTCTCTCGGATAGGAAAGGCACCTTCTATTCTCTCATCTTCTCTTCTACCATTTCGGTTTTCAGCCATGGCTTCAGATGGAGTGTTCTCTAACTCTTCTTCTGTTATAGGATCTTCGTATATCTTAGGATGTTCACCTATAGGTTCTTCCGGCTCACTGTCACCAGAGAAGAGAGAAGGTTGACTCAGCGATGTGGTGGGGGCATTGGGTAAGAATTTTTTGGTTTTATCTATGTTCCTACGAGGCATGAAATGGAAAGACTTTTGATTTCTTTTTGTTTTTTTCTCTGTTGGTACCTGCAAAACTGAAATAGATTGAACTGCAACTAACTATCTTGCTTAGATGAAAGTGTGGAATGGAAATGAAAACAGGAAAGGACTAATCTACTTTGCAGAATTGAAATTACGGAATTGAAATGCTAAGCTATGCTTGCAGAATTGAAATGCTAATCTATGCTTGCAGAATTGAAATTGCGGAATTGAAATGCTAATCTATGAAAGCAGGAAATGTCTACTCTACTTTTGCGAAAATGAAATTGCAGAATGGAAATGAAATAAACTACTTAGCAGAAGGTTGTAGGAGAAAATAGAAGAATAACAACAATCACCAATACCCTAACACTTCCCTGGCAACGGTGCTAAAAAGATGGTGGGCTCCCGTATTGCAGCAATAATGTTGCAACTCCTGGGACTCCCTTCTTTACCTTTATCAACCCGGTAGTTTGTAACAAACTTGGAAGTGACGGTGTTGTATGCACAAGTACTAGCTCTTGTTGCAGCTGTCACTTGGTCAGCTGGCAAAAGTCTGCTAGGTGCTCAAGCCAACTTCTATGAGCTTTGAGAAGAAGCTTGTTAACTGATGGATGGAAGCTAGTCTCAAAGGAAGCTAATCTATTTGCAAAAAGAGATTGAAAAACTGAAGGAAAGCGCAAACCCTAGAAAACCCTAATTATACCAGCTAGTCCTACTAACACAAAGACAAACTACTGAAAGAGATGCCATTACTTCTATAAAGGTAAAATACATGTGTCTAGACTACCTCTATCTAAAGAAAACATCTTTTCGTATTTTTGATTAAGTCGTCAATTTCGTCATGCATATGGTTTCACTGTTCTTGACTGTTCAGGGGTGGATCAATGAGGAGAAATGCTTGGAAGAGGTTAGGAAGGTTTAGAGAGGGTCTAAGGAGTCCCTAACACCCTTCCAGAGAGTTTCACAAAGTTTGGCTATCAAGAAACCTCATTTGTGAGCTTCTAGAGGAAGTCTGCAGGGGTTATACAGGATGTTCAGGAATTTCTACAGGATGTTCAGAAATTTCTACAGGATGTTTAAAAAAGGGATGTTGGAGGATGGGTGAGTGAGGGAAGATGCAGGAATGGATATGGAGGTAGGATAGGGGTCTGAAGTGGCCCAGGGACTGGTGGATGGAGCGGTGAGAAGGTGTAGATGGCTGAATTGGCTCAAAGAAGGCTGAAACAATGGTTGCACAAAAAGGGTAGGGTTACATGGGCAAGAGGACAAATGTGAGACGAGGAACCTAGTTAGGAGATGGAACAGATGGCTCTGATGAAGCTTGGGTGGATGAAACAGTGGTAGAGATGCTCTGCACTGTGTACTTTCAATTGAACCAATAAAGACTTGCAAGTAATCCAAGTCCTAGCTAATATAATCTAGCTAACAATAAAGTGGATGAACATCAGCTTTATTTGAAAGAGAACCATATATATCAACTATGCAATGAGACATTTCAGAGATCTGAACACATAACCAACTTCTGCAATTGAAAACAGCACACTAATGATTGCATGGCAAAGCAAACTATTGTTTTTGTTTGGGACAGCACAGTTACTTCAATTCCAGCCCCTGATCCAATGAGGAAGAGGTGAAACCAAAAGTGTTTGTTGGCCCTTTTCTGGAGATTTTTCCCTGTGATTATCCTACCAACCTATTCTAAATATTTGAATAATTTCTAACCATAAACAGTAACCTAGTTAATCAACACAACTTAATCTGCCTAACAGAAATACGTTTGCAAATGCATAAAAGGAAAAAACAACGATGCATAAAGGAAAGATAACAGTACATAAAGGAGACCCTAGGCTCTCAGGTCGGGCCCAACCCTAAGAGCTACGGCTCCTATAGAGAACTCAGAGTTGATATAAAATAGGACTGCTTATCATTATCAAAAAATAGTCATCAGTCAAAAGTTATGCCAAAATGGCTACAAGAAAACGAGCTGAAGGTGACAGCACTGTAGTGCAAAAAAATGCAATGGTTTCAAAAGTCCTTTACGAAGGCTGAGGCCTTATCATTTATACACCACAAGGGCCCTAGCAAGCCTCCTAAATCTAAGGGACTCTGTCACGTGGAATTAGTCGATCTTGCAGACAAGACAGACCTTCCTAGAATCTAATGAAGACCTAATGGCAAACAAACCAACCAGACACTATCTTTCTCTAAATGCGCTTTATAAATAATGGCAAACAAATGTGTTTTAAGGCCTACCTCATGTCCAACGCAAGTTTGGAGATGCCTTCGCTCCTTTGATCCAAGTAAGTTCCTTCGTCGCCAACCTGCAAGCACAAACAAGGCAAACGATTAAATAGCACCTGAATATCCAATATTATAAAACATATTTAACATGAAAGTCAAGGAGTCCATGAAACAAATAGCATAAGATACTTGTTGAGAAAATGAGCTTGATTGTATTAATTCAAAGGAAAAGAACCTTACAACCTTTGCCTTGACGCTGTACAAGCTCCTTCCAGGGTCCAACAAGAAGTCTCGTCTACTTTGACCAGCTTCACTCACTCCCTAATGGGGCCAAAAAGGTATGTGATCTCTCCTCTTAATCTGAAATAGGAAGTCTTGATTTCACTAGCATTTACCCTCAAAAGTTCGGCTTCTAACCTCCCTGGCCACTGACCCAATGCCTCAATTTATAGTGCAATGGAGATCAGTTACTAGCTCCTCCTTCAAAGGGAGAGAGTCCTCCTTCAAAGGGATAGCTCCTCTCAACAAGGGATTAGTTCCTCCTCTCATGGGATGCATGAACCACTTGGGGCGAAAAATCCACGTAACAAATGCTTCTAGAAAACTCTAGAATTAACCCAAGATGAGTTTTTTAAGATAAAGATTGTGCCTTTTGAATTTTACAGGGGTACGCACCCTCCCCTTTACATGCAGAGCGTATAAGTACGCAGATAACTTGAACAAAAGGTGCGGGCCCGCAGGAAAAAGTAAGAGAAAGTGCAGAACCAGAGTTACATTGCTTTTTGATGTCTTTCTCTCATTTTTCAAGCTTGTTTTGAAGATTTGAGGTTTAAGACATGCTTAGGAAGTTGGTATAGGTAATGATAGGCCTACACCAACTGTAAATAATCAAGGTGACGATATTTTTGCGTAACAGATTGCCCCCTAAAGTGCGAAGTCTGTAGTATATGAGGATTTTTCATTTATCATATAGGAAGAGTGAAGTGCTTTATCATTTCGAGGATCATCTTGCGCAGAGCCCGGTTGGAACCTGTAAAAACATTCAATGCAAAATATATATATGAGATCATATCATCACTGAGGTAGGCATTCCCATACTCAGATAAAAACTGACTAAGATACTGAAAACTGACTAGAAGACTAACTACTGCTCTGATATAGGAATGATCTCGTAACACATCATAAGTACAGACACATGTGGACATAGTATGGACACAGCCATCTGTTCATGATTAGTCCATAATATAATGAATACAAAATTCCTCGCAACCTGGATGGTGGAAACTAGATCCAATGTCTTCATTTCTACGTCCCGAAACAATACGATTCTATCCATGCGATTGAATGTGTCAAAGTCAAACATGGTAGAAACTGCTTGATTACCAATCAATGATGTAAACTATTAACAAGCGTGAGAGAAACCACCAATAATGACAATGGATCTCAAAGTACTCAGCACAATCCAAGAAATGTGATAAGATGCGTTGATGTCGAACATGTCATGGAATCCTTTGATCGAAAGTCAATGATGTAAATTGTCGTCAAAGGCGAGAAACCTGCCATTGAGGCATGCAGATCTCAAGGTACTGACGATTCTTAGATCATCTTTCTAGATAATGAAGTCGATAGAAAGAGATCCGTCGTAGGCAAGCCCACGACACGAAATCATAGATCAAGTTGAAGAAATTTAGTTGCAAAGACTGACTCAGGGATGGTCAAGATGGATGACAGACATTTTGCAGATGAATGACTTATTTGCACTGACCTCTTGAACACATAACGACACGACAGATGCTTTGGTAATGATTGACCCAAAGTTAATACCCAGAAACCGGCTGAAGACTTTCAATATGGTTTGATCAACTGTTAGGTAAAGGATTTCCCAACCCAGGTGAATGAAAGTGTCGTGTTCAAGAGTGGTTATAAAGTATGACAGAAAGACTCACTTTTCTCTCTTTTCCCCCACCATTTCTGGCAAGTACCTCTTTATTTTTTACAAGCTTGAGGAGGATAACATATGCTTGATTATAATCTCACCCTTCTGGTGAGTCCAACTTAGTTTAAATTCAAACCCTAAGAAGGAGTGGTCTGTTCCTGTTTGTAATAGAACAGGTACTTTACTGTCGAATTTTAACGAGTCTAGTATAGGAGAAACTCAGCGTTTTTCATTTTTAGAGAGTCTGAAAAAACTTAAGAAGACTCCAGGGTTTGACTTTTTCGTAAATTGTGTCTCTCAAGCCTGAAAAAGTATAAAATAATACTTGAGAGAACCGCTTGATCTTTTACGACCAAGGAGTACTTTTCATTATTAGTGTCTTTGATCCGAAAAAGTAAAAAATTGACCAAGGACACGTCGTTTTATAACCAATATTGAATTTGAAACGACAAAAATCTGGCGATCTTTTTATGTTTTTACGGTCGGAAAAGAGCTGTAAATCGACCGTCTTTTAATTCCGTTTTAACGAGTTCAAAAGAAAAACTCGGCGATCTTTTCATGTTTTAGGAGTCAGAAAAGGGCTTAAAGGTGACTCTGGTTGAAAATGATAGATTTCTCCTGAATAATCCTGTTATCTTGCACAAAAACACAAACATTTCTCATACCTGCTTGAAAGAGATAAAAATGTCGCAATAATACCTTTTTAAAGTGAAACATAAACAAATTTGCAATTTATTTACTCAAAAAACTTATGAAAAGGGGGTTTTACCATTCATTTTTACCATTTGTGATTTGGGTGAGGAAATAGTGCTTTTGCTCTGAAAACTTCCCAAGAGGATTGCGGAAAATCCAACCGTCGGAATCAGACGACGTCTTCACCAGGTAATCCACATCATCCTTCTCTTGTTTTTTAACCGTTTAATTTTTCAAGTTAGTCTTTTATTTCATTTTTTAGGAGGGTTTTTAGGCAAAAAACCCGCGCTCGGGGTACGCAGGCTCACCACTACGAACCTGCGGACCCCGAATTTTTCTCCATTGGGAAAAAGCTCGAGGTCCGCACCTTCCATGTGGACAAAGTGCGGTCCCACGCACTGTGTCCAATAGGAAGGGTGCGGGCCACACCGCGAGGGTTTTTAACCCAAAAGTTCTCAAAAATGGACCAAAGAAAAATCATTCTAGCTTTCTAATTGATCTTTTGGCTTGATGTAGGTAGTACACCATGCTAGATTTGCGCGAACGAGAGCATGAGGATGTGGATGCTGCCACATGGAATCATCAACCTTCGCTTGATGCTTTGAGGGCGTGCGGCTTATACAAATACTGGGCCATTCCTGGCATGAGGGCTCAGGTGGATTTCTTACAGTGGATGGTTGACAGATGGAGAGTCCAGGACCAGTGTTTCTTCATTGGTGGCCACCAGCTCGAGATCGAGCCGGCAGATATATACTTTTTGACTGGTTTTCCTAAGAGAGGCGTTGACTTGACCCTGTTCGGGACTAGGGCGAGTGGCCAGTCCGTCGATAGTTTCTGGTTAGAGTACTGCAACAGCCAGTCTAGAGACAAAGGGATAGACATAAAGACCATATCCCTTCCTGAGCTCAAGGTGATTGCATTCACTGTTACTAGACTTTGCGGAGCTGCCGCATTACATATTGCCACCGAATCCCAGATGCGTATGGCAGTTGATTGCTTTCAGGGCACCGTCTTCAACTGGTGCGATGATGTGTTGGCCAATGTGAAGGGCCAATTGACCAGGGACAAGAATGGACGACTGAAGACTTTTGGTTATGGAGCTTTAGTTGTGAGCTTTGGCCTGGAGAGGATTCCTATGCTTATCCCGCAGCACCTTACAGTTGGAGTTGGGCATCCCCGAGAGCCCAAACTGATGCGATAGGTCACAGTCATGGCCCATCATCCTGACGAGGGGACCGAGGTCATCCGGTTCAAACCTTAGTTTTTCCAATGGTTGGAGCACCAGGTTTTTTCTATCCAGGATTTTCCTTATGCTGGGGTTGATTTTCATGGAGACCCAGACATGGCTCTTCCTCCAAGAGAGCAGTGGGACGACTCAGGTAATCATTTTCAACACTTTCATAATGTTAAATTTTATTTTATTTTTATATCGTCTCAAAACTGATAGTAATAATTTCAAAATGCAGATGTGGGCCCACAGCGACCAGCCGCTCTCCAGCCTTTCGAGAGAAAGCAACCAGTGGCACCAGCTCCAGCCCCACAGGACGAATCAGCAGAGACCTTGGCCGAGTTGGAGAGTCACCTAGAGCCCTTGACAAGGGATATTCCCGAGACTAGCATAGACGACATCCCTCGTCGACTTCAGCGCTATGTGATTGGAGTCCCCGGACCTTTTAGGAGGTTCCTTTGTAAGGTAGCCCATGCAGTGGTTTCGTATCGAGATCCTCAAAGTGGCGACTCTGAGGGGGGCATGCGTACATCTATCCGAGTCTGTCAGTGAGTATTACAGACTCTATCGTTGGACAGCTTGAACAGCTACCGATGCCAATTTCTCCACATGTGAGTATTTTAGCTCCGTTGGATTCAACGTGCGACTAAGGTAATATATCACATGTTCCGTACCAAATTTATCTTCCTGAACTAACACCATCCCGATGGTGGAATAGGAAGCTGCGAGATATAAGTAGTAGCCCTGGTTGTAGTTTGGAGGATGTAAGAACGGTGCATGGGTCAACGCATGTTTTAAAGCCTCGAAAGATTTCTCAGCTATCTCATCCCAAAAGAATGAAGTATTTTGTTTCAACAACCGGGTAAAACCCTTTGTAATCTCGGCGTAGTTAGGGATAAATCGACGTAAAATTTTTTCTTTCCCTTGCAAACTTTGGAGTTGGCGAAGACTCGAAGGAGGAGGAAATTTGATGATAGCTTCGACCTTCGAAGGATCGACACGAATGTCGGCTTTCGAAACTACAAATCCCAGTAATCGACCCATTTCAATGCAAAACACGAACTTGTGGGTATTCAACCGAATTCGATAATGCCGACACCTCATGAAGATTGTTCGTAAATGGACAAGGTGATCAGCTCTATGTAAGGAATGAGCAGGCAAGTCATCAGATAAGGTTTCATAATGTGTTTTATATCATGAAAACCGTAAGACATAGCACGTTGAAAAGTTGCGCCGACGTTCTTAAGGCCAAAAGGTAATTTGCAGTAAGAAAATGTTCCCCATGAAAAAATGAATGCCGTTTTTGGTTGATCGGCAGGCAGAATGTTGATTTGATTCTAGCCCGAAAAGCCATCCATAAAGGAGAAAATTTCACTGTCGGCACAATCATCAATAATTTGATCGATATAGGGTGTAGGATAGTTGTCTTTTGGACATGCTCGATTAATATCCCTATAGTCGATACAGATTCTTATTGTCCCTTGCTTTTTGTTCACGGGAACAATATTCGATACCCAATCCGTTAACGAGATCGGATAAATGAAACCTGCTTTCAACAGTTTTTCAACTTCTGCTTTAATCACAACAGCTTTTCTCGGGTGAATCTGACGCAAACGTTTCTGAACGGGTTTAACGTCCGGGTAGGTTTTGGTTTCATGAACTACAATTGCTGGATCGATTCCTGGCATTTCCTCATAGGACTAGGCAAACATGTCGCGGAATTCTTGAAATAGGGCCTTGTATGTTTTGATTTCATCGTCCGTACAAGAGTCACCTATATGAACTTTTTCAACAATTCGAGGCTTAACCGAAATGTCAAGGGGAATAGTTTTAGAAATATTTCCCAAATTTAACTCAGAACTAGGATGTTTTATTGGATTCTGAGCGTCCTTAACATATTCAGTTGTAAATATTGATGAAAAATCGTTTTCAAAACGATCGCTCTAGGGTAAAAACGAAGATCTGTGATGTAGATCTTCCTGTTATCACCCAGGTTGTTCCCTATGACTCCTTAGGGAATACGGCCGGGGTAACCACTAACCAATCTTTGGGCTACAGCTTCTAGCCCAGCTGTAGTCAGAGAGGGCTCTCTCTGTTAGGTTTTTCACTGTCTTAGTGAAGGTTTTAGGCTAGTTATGAAGTGAATTTTTGATTGTTTTTTTATGTTTGGTTGGAAGGATGCTTCTGATAGCTTTTAGAGTCTGTCTTCAGGTGAAACTAATCCATTGGGCAATGGGGTCTTTGACTGTTTTTTCCATGAGGTCTTGAATTAAGTGTGGGTGTAGCTACAGGGCCTGTATGTATTTCATGAACAAATTGTGAAATGTGAGAGTGAAATGAAGAACAACTAGCAAAGAGCAATTAAGGATTCTTTACTTAAGCTGACTAGTGTGAAAGAAGTCTGTTATTTAGGAGCAATTACTTGAATTCCTGAAATAACATATTCCCGTGATGATATAGCATTAAAGGTAGCACTGAAGAATTAATCTTTAAATACCATAACTGAGGAAAACATATGAAATAGCTCGGATTTAGTTCAGGGTATTCATTGATTAAATCCTGGGACTATTCTTTTTCTTGGCCATTTAAATATTGAGTCCATGGAAAGCATGAAAGATAGAATGAAAGTATAACAAATATACACATAACAGAGAGTAACGAGAAAACTTATTGAGCCATGAAATACACAGGAATCCTGCAACTTTAAGCCACACACCAGCAAGCCATCATGAGAGACAATATTTGGAGAAATCCCATCATTCTTTGCATTAGCTGTCTGAATCTTTACAACATGAAAGTAACAGAAGAGAAAATGAGAGTTTTTTCACATCCAAAGTCCAACCCCTGCTAACAAAAATGAGGGGGAATATATAGAAGTTTGTTACAAAAATATCTCAGGTATGAGTCATCTGAGTGGAAAAAATATCTTCCTTTAATAGCACTGAGCTGGTAGATGAGCAGTTATTACAATCTTCAATGAGCTATAAAAGCTGTTAACTCCTGTCAGAGCAATTTTGGCATCTGGAGCTTACAGAGTTGGTTGAAGTCGGCTGAATGCTTTGACTTAACTGCTGAGTGGCTTGTCCGTGCAGCTGTAGTCTGTGTGTCCTCTTGGCTAGCTGTCATGGTACATCTGTTGGGTCTGTCTTTAATTGCCTTAAATGCTCGCTTTATCCTCATGCTGTCCTGTATATGATCTGGGTTGATAGTGACCGAATAGCTGAAGCTAACGTGGCAGAATTCTGAGCATTGATTGCCACCAATCTTCCTTGGGCATCTGATGCCTCCTGATTTTAATCAAGGTCTCATCAGCCTCTGTATATTTGAAAAAATTGGGAGGAGTCTCAAAAAGGTGATTTACTTCATTTTCAATGAAAAATAGGCCTCCCAATTTATCATATAAATTTTGTCCCGAGGGAGGCCCTGTCTGTTCAGATGAACTGCCAGATGCAGTGATCTGATTTTCTATATATGTCACCATTCTGTTGGCAAACTGTTCTTGGGAGACCAATTTTCCTGCACTAGTTAATAGACTGGGCAGGCCTCTTGCTTGCAGTTCTGCCATTTTAACCCTGAATTCCTCCACATCTACTGTCATTTCAAAGCACTTTCTCTCCACTGCCTGTATATAACTCCTCAGGGTGAGCACTTTCTTGGCAAGGAGGACAGCTTATGTCCTATTGGGAATGCCCATAGCTGCCAATTCCTCCTGTTCATGCCTATTTAAGTAATCTACCATCCTATTGGCCTGTTCTGGCCTGTTTCCCAGTACTGCTTTGGCCCTATCAATCTCTATATGAGCTTGGCCTAGCAATTCCATCTGCTGATGAATTGTCTTTATTGATTTCCATTGTTGTGTGATGGATTTGCTTATCTTGGCCCATAAAATTCTCTTTATTTCGGCCATGGCTGTTTCTAGATTTAATTCTTTTTCTAGGGCCTTTATTTTGTCCTTGAGGCTCTTTATTTCTCTGCCCTGCTCAGCCACTGTCATCTTGGATTTGTCATATTTTGACTCCAGCTCTGCTAATTTCTCCTTGGCTTTCTTTATTTCATCAGCTTGGAGCTCCATTTTCTTGACAGCCTTGGTTATGTCTTCTATAGATGGATTATCCTACTGAGCTGCTGATGTATCTGCTGCCTCTGTTGTGGGGGCCCCTGTTGCCCCTGATGTTGCTACTGTTGCTGCTGTAGTAGAAGTTGTTGGAGGAGCTTGGGAAGTGGATTCTCCCTGCTTGTCTTGTATTGCTCCCTCCAATTCTTTCTCCAGTTCCCTTATCCTCTGATCCTGTTGCAGCAAGAGGTCTAGCTGATCCTCTACCTGTTTCTGCTTTTGAAGTTCAGTTGTCTGAGGGTGTTTAGTGGGTGGCAGCTTCAATCTCTTCCTCAATGCCCTGAGGTCATCATCTTTCTTCTTCATAAGGGCCTTGACGCCTGTTGGATCATCAGGATCATGTCCTAAGTCAACAATAATATCTTCAAGCGATTTTATTCTGTTGTCCTTGGCTTTGGAGGACATCCTTTCAATGTCCAGCTGAGTGTTAGTGTTTTTCAGTGATTCTTTCAGCTCATGGGCCAATGTGGCCTTTTCCACTAGGGTGGCATAGACCATCTCTCCAGCCTGCTTGTGGAGTTCGATTTGGTCCATAGGGTGTATGTCTCTGGCCAGGACCTCCACCCTTGTCTTGATGAAGTCTGCAGCTGTCTTAGGCTGCGGCCCCTTGGGCTTAAAATGATTGAAGATAATCTTCTCCTCTTGGATGTCATAAACTGACATCAGTCTTTCTTGCATGGCTGGTGTAGCATCTATAAATTGTTTGTACACCTCAGCCCTCAATAGCTCATTTTGAGCCTTTATTTGTTTGAAAGAAGCCTTGGTGCTCTTTGGCTTCTTGCTCTGCTGTGATTGGGAGGCCACCTCCAGGCTGACCTGTAAATTTTGCTCCTGCTGAAAGGAGCTTGTTCCTGTCTGCTGGCTGCTCTCCTTTTCCTTTGTTGAAATATTTAAGACATCTTCAGTGATGTCTTCTATCTCTGGAGAATCTGCCCTTTGCCTTTTGGCTTCTGGTTGGTCGGAGGATCCACTGAGAGGAGTGGACTCTTCTCTATGTCTCTTTACTCCCCTTTCTTCATGTGATGGGGTCTGTAGAACTGGGGCAGTTGACTGCTGCGTTTGAGGTGGTGGCGTTTGTATTGCAGGAGTTTCTGGCAGCCCATTCTGTGGCTTTTCAGCTTGTTCTTGCTGCTGGCCCATTTGCTGCTCTGTTTCCTTCTGTGTCTCCTGGCCTGTTTTCTGCTGTACCTCATGTTGCTCTGTTTGCTGTTCAGCCTGTTGCTCAGTTTGTCCCTTTACCAGCTCATCCTCTGCACCTATTATGCCTTTGCCTTTGTCCATTGCTGATACTGATGTAGTAGGTGCCTGTGGTGCAGTCCTTGTTACTGAGGTCCCTTGTCCCACTGAGTAAGGCAGTCTGAAGGGTACCTGCTGCACATAATCTAGGTCAATTGTCTTTTCAAGCTCCCTGACATTTTTAAGCATTCTTTCTTCATCAATCAGACCCTCAACTAGAGTATCCGGTTGCCATTCTTGCAAGTTGGCATATTGTTCTATGTGGGGGTATTGGCAATGCTTAATGGCTAGGAGCCTATACTTATTTATCCTAGCAGAGATGACTCCTTGAGGGTCATAAGGGACCCAGCGAAAGCTATAGGACAGCTTATAATTTTCCTTAAGGATCAAGTCTGCAGCTTCCCATCCTTCCTTCCTATTCATGATGAAAGGGCCCATTTCATTTTTGAAGTTAAGGTGAGCCTTTTTCTTGGAGCCGTGGAAGTGGGTAAGGTCTGATTGAATCAGTTGCCTGTAATACTCCAAGGAAAACAACCTCATTGGCACGTATTTGGGGAGCCTGTATGGACAGAGCTCACATCCATAGACCCTGAATACTATATGATGTTCATATAGGTACCAGTCACCTATTTTGTTGTTCTTAGAAAGCTGCAGAGCTTTCTTTATCTCATTGGATATCCTGGGAGGTGGTGACTTCATCAACATGCAGGAGATTGGGTAGACAAACTGGTCAACAAATTCACAGTAGGTATAGGGTGAATTTGTGACT
>APFE031640481.1:0-22249 GCA_000404065.3 Pinus taeda | reverse complement strand
TGTTAGTATAACCAACAACAAAGGTGGATAGGAGTGATATATTTACCAAAAATCTATCCAGGCGCTCCATAATGTTGCCAGCTCCCAATCTTCGATTGCTCCATGTATATCTTCGATTTTTGGGTATGATGTCCACCATTTCGTTCTCGTGCATTATTTCCTCCAGTTGGCTTCTCAAGGGGTCATGAATGAAGTTACCGCCTCTTTTTTCATTCGCATGGAGAATCAGATTGAAGTCTCCAGCTATTATGATGTTGGAAGTATGTTCACTGTCGATGCTTTCCCTTAATTCTTTCCAACGCAGCTCCTTTTCCCTGTATTGGTTAGGCACATATACATTATATATGGTGAGACTTCGGTCCTCCTTTTTGCTGTCCAGTTTGGTCCTGATCCAGTTTTGATTGATGGTAGCTGAATCACAGTTCCAATGTTGAATGTTCCAAATGGTTACTATTCCTCCTGAAGCTCCTTTGGAGCTACTGACGGCACCTAAGTATTGCCTTTGAGAATCAATGATTTTTTGCATTTCTTTCTGATTTTGTTTGGTCTCTTGGACCAGCAATATTTCAGGTCTTTCATTGTAAAGAAGATCTCTCAAGGCTGTTATTTTGGAGGGGTGCTCCAGACCCCTGCTGTTCCATGAAAGAACTTTCATCATGAGGAATTGTTCGAACGGAGAGGTGCTCGCCTCTCAGGATCTTTTCCTGCTGTTTCTTTTTCCTGATGTCTAGCTATAGAGGATTCCATTGGAGTTTGAAATCCCAGCGCTATGTCCTTCTGGGTACATTCTTCTCGGTGTTGTTTGGCTGATTTCCTTCTTGGGCCTGGCTTTTTATGAAAATCACTTGTGGTTCCCATCTCTTTAGAGGAGCTTCTGGTGGATTTGGAGGGAGGGGCCTCCTGAGAGGGTTGAGAGGAGGAAAAAGGAATCAAGGGAGGGTCTAGAAGGTCCGAAGAGGGCGGATCAGGCAAAGGGTCCTTCGAAGCAAGAATAAGAAAGGGGTTGGAGGATGAGGGGATTGGCGGATCTTGAGAGAGGCCAGAAGGGATAGAGGTAGGGGAAGGAGGGCATTGGGTGGATGATCCAGGAATGTCAAGGTTTGTACCAGGTTTAGAAGGGGGATTTGATTTCTTTTTTTTAACAGGCTCCCAATGTCCACCTTGATCATCAGTTTCAAGATTAGTTACCTTAGTACATCTATTGGCAAAATGCCCATATTCATGACATACCTTGCATTTGAAAGGGATCTTCTTATAATCCAGCTGTTGAATGTGACTCTGGTCGTCCACCTTAAGCTTGATGGCTTCAGGCAATCCTTTCCCTAGATCCACTTCCACACATATCCTCGCACAGGCCTGCATGTTGTCCTTAGGTTCACTTCTGTCGATGTATTTTCCAATTGCATTTCCTATTTCCTTGACCGAATCATCTCCCTAACAATGCAGAGGCAGGTGGGGGAGGTGGACCCAAACTGGGACCGCGTTGGGAATGTCCAGCTCCGGATCAAAGTTAGGAGTCCATTTGTTAAGATAAAGGCCGCGAGAGTCCATGAAGTAGGGGCCATTTCTGAAGATGAGGTCCTTGTCTGCTTTGGATTCGAAATGGAAGGTATAGTAGCCTTTCCCACAAAATCGAATTGATATTTTCCCTGGGATTTTATCAGACCAGTTTCGCTCCACCCATCTTTGTATTGTTCTTGGCGAGGGCCATAATCTAGTGAATTGTCCTATGAGTCCTTTTTTTGCTAGAGATAAAGCTGCCATGTGAGGAAGGGTTGGTGGCAGCTGAACTTCCTGAAGTATGTCTAGTTTCTTAACGAATTTTGACGTTGCAGGCTTGGGGCGGGGAGGGGGAAGGGATTTGACCAGATCTGAGAAGGCTTTCTCAGAATCCCCTTGGGAAAAATCTGGATAGGCCATGGTGGCGGCCAAGGCCCAGATCGATGATCAGGCCTCAAGGCCCCGAGGCCGAGGGACGCCGATGGCTGCAACTTCCAACTCCTCGCACTGCTCCTAGGTCACGTAGCTCAACGCGATCACTTGATCCTTTAAAATTAACGTTATTAATGAAGGTTTATTAATGTATTTTTTTGTATTAAATAGAGTGAATTAAAAAGTGGGCTACTAATTAATATTTAGTTAAGTATGTTTGATTTTGATTTCTTGTTTATTAAAAATATTATATATAAATGTCTAGATTATTATTATTTATCTATAGTGTTGTTGTGTTCTAAATGATTAACTTGACAAACATATATATATAAAAGCTACAAAGCATTATAACTTATTATTATTTTAAATTATGTTATTATTGTTGTTTATCTATTGTATTTTAAGGTATTGTATTAAATGACGTGAATTAAAGAGGTAAGCTAATTAATTATTGAATTAGGATTCTAATATTATATTATATATATGGAGTGTTTATTTTAATATTAATATTATATTATATATACATGTTTTTGTTGTTTATGATTAATTTAAAAGCATATATCAAAATTTTTTATAATAGTTTTAAAAATTTTGATAACTCTATTAATTATGATTAGGATCATATTTATATAGGAATGTTTATTAATAGATAAATTATGTTTTATTTTATTCTTAGTAAGGTTTTCCAAGAACTACTTAGTTTTAGACCATCATCTATGTTCATGTTGTTTGATGATTTCTCTATTTCAATGGCTTTTTCCACCCTTATTTTTAAATGATGGTCTTCTTTGTGAATTAATTTACCATGTTCCATGCAAATGTAGTGTGAGGAGGAATATGCATGTTCTGCCAGGGTTGATTTTTCCAACCTATTCTTTGCAATGTCATTTATGTGTTCTTTTAGCCTTATGCCTTCAGATCTCCTTGCTATATATACTTTCCCACATGAATAGGGATTCAAGTATACTCCTTTGTGATTTTTCGGGTCAATTAAATATTTGGTAGAATCAAGCATGTTTTTTATGGTGTTAGGGGGAGTGAATGCAACCATAATGTTATGCTTGGTGAGAATTCTGCAATTTTGTCGGTGGTTCCTTTTATACAGGGTAAGGAGATTTTAGGGTTTTTGTCAGGTTTTCTTTTTTGAGTTTTGGTTGTGGAGTTTTTAATAGCTTTATGGATTATGTTTTCCTCATAACCATTATTTTTGAATACTTTGAACAAATAGTTAAGTTATTCTGATCTGTCCATTATGACAATAGTGTTTCCTTTGTCAGCTTTTAAAATTATAATATTTTTGTTTTTTCTGATGTTATTTAAAGCTAAAGATTCATCTTTGGAAATGTTACACAGAGGAGGCTTGGCTCTTCTGAGGATTTTGGCAACATCATGTCTTATTTCTTCTACAACATCTTGATTTGTGTTATTGATAACAACTTCAATGTTGCTTATGACACATTTGTCAGGATTTTTGCTGGAGATATGGCATAGTTTAATCCTTTTTCAAGCAACGATTTCAAGTGATCATCAAGAACCAGCTGAGATAGGTTGAAAACAGTAGTGTCACGCGGAATGAGCCGATCTTGCGGACAAGACAGACCTTCCTAGAATCTAATGAAGACCTAATGACAAACAAACCAACCAGAAACTATCTTTCTCTAATTGCGCTTTATAAGTAATGGCAAACAAGTGTGTTTAAGGCCTACCTCATGTCCAACGCAAGTTTGGAGATTCCTTCGCTCCTTTGATCCAAGTAAGTTCCTTTGTCGCAAACCTGCAAGCACAAACAAGGCAAACGATTAAATAGCACCTGAATATCCAATATTATAAAACATATTTAACATGAAAGTCAAGGAGTCCATGAAACAAATAGCATAAGATACTTGTTGAGAAAAATGAGCTTGATTGTATTAATTCAAAAGGAAAGAACCTTACAACCTTTGCCTTGACGCTGTACAAGCTCCTTCCAGGGTCCAACAAGAAGTCTCCTCTACTTTGACAAGCTTCACTCACTCCCTAATGGGGCCAAAAAGGTATGTGATCCTCCTCTTAAGCTCAAATAGGAAGTCTTGATTTCACTAGCATTTACCCTCAAAAGTTCAGCTTCTAACCTCTCTGGCCACTGACCCAATGCCTCAATTTATAGTGCAATGGAGATCAGTTATCAGCTCCTCCTTCAAAGGGATAGAGTCCTCCTTCAAAGGGATAGCTCCTCTCAACAAGGGATTAGTTCCTCCTATGATGGGATGCGTGAACCACTTGGAGCGAACAATCCACGTAACAAATGCTTCTAGAAAACTCTAGAATTAACCCAAGATAAGTTTTTTAAGATAAAGATTGCGCCTTTTGACTTTTATAGGGGTACGCACCCTCCCCTTTACATACAGAGCGTATAAGCACGCAGATAACTAGAACAAAAGGTGCAGGCCCGCAGGCAAAGTAAGAGAAAGTGCAGAACTAGAGTTACATTGCTTTTTTGATGTCTTTCTCTTATTTCTCAAGCTTGTTTTGAAGACTTGAGGATTAAGACTTTCTTAGGAAGCTGGTATAGGTGATGATAGGCCTACACCAACTGCAAATAATCAAGGTGACGATATTTTTGTGTAACAGACTCGGCTATCCAAACTATTAGTAGACAATCCATTTTCCAAAATCTCTTTGGCTTCCTTCAAGGTTTGTTTTTGGTGGCCTGTGAGCTCGGAGTTGGGGGTGGAGATCCCAAGGAAGGGCTATTTAATGTCATAGACAAACCCCCTACGAATCCTCACCTCAAGCTTGGCTGTCACCTAGTCCATGATTACTCGGTTTTGCTCCAACATATGTCAAAAAACCTGAAATAAGCACGTGTTAGCCACCTAGGAAGAGTGACCACCCTTATTTGTACAAATGACATAAACATACTAAAAAATAATGCATAATATATGGAAAATGAAGGATTGAACAAGGACTGAACTAGGATAATTAGGCAAAATGAGCCCAATAAGTTACCCAATTTGGGGCTTATCAATGGGGCTTGGGCATAATTGGACTAGTTAAGACTCCCACATATGGATATGCATAAATTTATCATAAAAACTACATACTACTTTACTAAATGGGTTGAGAGAACACCTATGCATGTGGTAAATTCTAATCAAGGCTTAATTTTATAGAATCACATATTACCACTCGTTTTGGTGTTCCTGAGTCATTGGTCTTTGATAATGTATTGTATTTCATGTATCATGAGTTAAACACATATTCCTTAGAAAATGGATAAAGGATAAGTATTCAACAAACTATTATCTCCAAAGCAATGGTCTTGTTGAATCTTTAAGCAAGAATATACTAAAAATCATTAAAATAATAGTTCAAAAAATCATAAAAAAAGGCATAATACATTATTTAATGCATTATGGGTTGATAGGGTCACATCAAAAGATACTATTGGAAACCCTCGCTTTTTCCTCATTTATGGTAGAGAATATATTTTACCTCATCACATATTTATCCCTTCTTTGTAACTATCCCAAAGTTTCTAAGAAGTTAAGCCATCATCTATGTAAAATAAAATTATTTCTTTATTAAAATTAGAAGAAGAAAGATAGAAAGCTAAAACCAAGTAAAATAAACATCAAAAACTGGTTAAACGATGGTTTGATAATAAGTCTTCTTCTAATCAAGATCTTGAAGTTGGTGACCTAGTTCTAAAATGGGACAAGGCCCATGAGGACACAGGTGAACACACAAGTTTCAAGAGTTATGGTTGGGATCGTTCATTGTTACAGAAAATATTAGACCCAACATATTTCAACTACAAGCTTTAGAAGGTCAACCTAAGTCTCTCCTAGTCAATGTGAAGCTTCTAAAAAGACAATTTGCATGACATCCTTTGGGAGTCTTTTTGTACATATTTTTGTTATGCTTTTGTTTTATTTTCTATGTTTGAGTTTCCTCTTTTTCTTTTCTTGAGCATGATTTTTTCCCCTTGGTTTTTATTTCTTTTGATATTTATTTTTATGTGTAATTCTACAGTAAAATCTCCCTGAAAAAAAAACTTTTAAAAAGAAACTTCATTAGATTATTTATTGACTCATGTGTTGACCGTTGAAACAATTCTTTTAGTTTGGTCCAAACAAAATGGTCATTTATTCAAAGATATCTTTATATTTGGTCTCAATTACAAAAATTATCTTAGTCTACTATTATTGGATAAGAATTTATATTTTAGATAAATAGATTACTTTTAACAACATCATTAGTATGAAGTTGGAAAGGTAAAATTTTCATGCCATCCCTTGCTCGTAATGAATATATTTACCTCCCCAGATATTAAGTGATCCATTTAAAGGTTAAATGTAATCAAAGTTTATTTTATTAAAAAATGATTAATCAAGAGATAGGAGATCTATTGGGCATGGCCCAACTTGGTCCAGTTTTAGTCAAAGGCTTCACATTTTTGGGAGTGAAGTGCACGAAGTTGTATTGACCACATAAATGCCTAGGGGCTTCGGGGTGGGTTGAAGTCCCTCATTTTGTAATGGGTATCAAGGTTTTAGTTCATTGTTTTGTTGAATCGGTGGTATGTGGACCATGTTTTTTGTACAAATGTAATGTATTTAAAGAGATTTAATTCTTTGTCAAGGATGGTGATATGTTAAGGAACGGATCATACTTTCCGTCTGTAGTCTATATTTTGGGCCTTAAGGTTAGGCTCCGCAGTTGAGTGCATGAAGGCCTTGGAAGAGTCTAAAGCTGAGTCTGCGTACCACCTACAACTTGGTGCGCAGGTTAAAGAAATTACATGTAATAATAGATCTATCTTAATAAATAAGAAATAATTTTGGCAAAGTCTTGCATATTTGTATTCATAATGTGTTCATATGTACTGATATGTATGCTTTTTACTTATTTATGAGAAATAATACATGTTGTATTGTTCTATGATATGTTTATGTAATAAGTGAAAATATGTGAAGTAAAGCATCATCGTGATGTATTTTATGAATGTGAAGTTGTATATCAGTATAAAATATAAAAAAACACACGGGTGCTACAACGCAGTATCCCTCTGGTTGTAGAAACCTAGTTCTACAACCTCCCATAACCACTTCGGGTGAGAATGTGATCTGCTTGCAGGTTGTTGCCAAAAGGGCTAGTGGGTTAGGGTTTTTTTGGTGCACAATACACTTTCAACTTGAGTCTAAACCCCTTAAGACAACAAATGGTTATGTTGTTGGGATTGGGATCTGTTTGAGGGATATGTTTTGCTGTTTATCGAAGAAGGAAATCCAGGAATGGGTTGAACAAAAAGAGCGAGAATTCACAGTTTAGGAAAACAAAAATCCGTGATTGTCAACTAAAGCCTAGTTGTAGAAGTATCTCTTTAAAGAACATCATAAGATTTTCTTTGCGAAGTTTGCTAATTAACTATATGAATGAGTATCAAAGTTGACTGAGCATAAGACTTGTTTCAACAACGGCAAGCCTACCGTGTGGAGCCCTGAATTGATACAATGGCTCAGGAATACTAACAACAACATCTCAAGAGTGGTTGCTTTTTGGATTGACGGTATCCTGGGAGGATTTATTATTGAATTTGCAATAGACATCACTATATTTTGCACTGAAGCTGAGAGAATATACTTGAAGGGTCCACAAGGTAAGTACCTAAATTATTTGAAGTTGTGGACTAAAATTATTTTGTGTGAAAATGGCTTACTACGAATGTGGTCAGATTAATGTTTAGACAAAGAGGGAATAATTCTGAACAAGGACCAAGGTCTATGCGAAGTGGAAAGTGATATAGATTAGATCACAAACCAAATAAATTTATTGAGACTAACTATGGTCCCTTGTTAGGTGGGTTTGAGAGTGAAGAAGAAGGAAGTAATCTCGCAACCCTGCAGTATTCCCCCTCCCATCGTGAAGGTGTGTCAAAGTTAGGAGTTGAGAAAAATCAAGGCATATTTTGGATTCCCCATCCATTTACTCCCCTCACCCACCATTCCTCTCCCCATAATTCCCCTACACCCCCTCCCCATCCCCTCCCCCTAACCCCCCAAGAATAAAAATGGGTGATGAAATTAAGCTACCTATCTTTAGGAAAATTGGACCAGAGGATCTTGAGCAATTCTGGTTTGTAGCTGATGCAATATGGAAAGCAAGATAGATCATTGAAGAAGTCTGAAGAATTTGCATTTCATCATGATTCTACGAGAAAGAGTGTTGACATGGGCATGAAGTATTCTGCGACTATCAAGCTACTTCATTGGATGATATTAAGACAATGTTGGTATCGGAATTTAAGAAGACAAAATCAGAATCATAGTGCATTAAGGAGCTGAAAGAAATCAAACAGATGACTACTAAGTTTTTGTGGGAGTTGGATCAACAATTCAAGGTGTTAATGGGACAAATAATCTTTTAACATATCGAAAAGAATGTTGTATAGTTGCATTGCTGCCACATATTAGGTTACCCTTGATGTAGCATAAGATCATGACTCAAGCCAAATCATTGGAGGGTGTCGTAAAGCTGGAAGCTTTGATAAGTGGAGATACTCATGCAGGAGTATAGAAAATTCAAAGTTAGCTAGAAAATTTGATCTTGGAATTGCAAGATCTCAAGAAAGGTAAAGAAACTAGATTAGAAGTGTGGTGTACAAAATGAAAATCAGAGGGCCATTATAACAATTAATGCCTTGTGTTCAAATATTACTTGGCAAGTTGAGCACCTAATATAGTAAACCCAGGATCAAGTTTGTGGTGTGTGATTTGTAGAATGAGAGGCCAATATTGCTCTGAATATTGCTATTTATTACAAAAGTACGTGCAGACCTCAAATCAGCTATTTTATAACTTTAGTAAGTTAGTGGGCCATGATGAGAGAAATTGTCAAAGTTATGTCTTGATGATGGAGTGCACTACTGACACTTATATAATGAAAGCTGAAGGACATACACGCAAGGAGCTAGGCCAACATGTTGGTTAAGGAGGATCCCAGGGATGAGGATGAGGACAAGGAGCTGGTCGAGGAAGCAGCCAGATTATCTTTTATATCTTGGGACAGGCAGGACACTATACAAGATAATGTCAGAACCCTACTACAATCTACAACTACTAAAAATATTTTGATCACGTGATAGAAGAATTTCCCATCCTTATCACAAATATGTAGGGGAAAAGGAATTAGCAGCCCATAGCAAATGTTCAAATGATGACATCAACATCATAACAAGGAGTGGAGCTACGAAGGAAGATGATAAAGGTAAGAAGAAAGTAGAAGAGACATGGGTGAGAAAGACTGTAGAAAAGGCCCCTGGGTTTAGTATCCAAGAGGAAAAATAAATGATCATGGGAGTGAAGCAAAGCTTCATGGATTCTGGGGCTTCAACTTCTAATGTGAAATCGAAGTTAATGCCAACAAAGGACTACCATAAAGTGTCTACTCCGACACAAGAATTAAATTAGCGCATGTTGAAGTTTTTTTTATAGACTTGCATGAATTTGTTAAGGAATCAAAGGGTTGTCTAAGGACTCCGGGACTTGATAGACTCCTGCACTGATAAAGAGATATTGTGAAGTGATATGTGCAAAGTGAAAAATTTACATCGAAACAAGATGAGAACGAGGAAGGAAATGAGATTAATTGCGGAGATAGGGGAATATGATATGGATCAGGTAATCCTAGATTTAGGATTCGATGCCAACATGTTACCTAAGAAAACTTGGGCGTCAATGGGAATACTGAAGTTGCAATGGTCTCCCATACAGTTAAGGATGGCTAACCAACATAAGATCATCCCTATGGGAAGGTTATCTGGCATCATAGTAGACATAGGAGTCCAAACCATTGCATACTTTGAAGTGATTGAAATTATAGATGATAGCAACTCTTATCTGGTGCTGCTTGGATTGGATTGGGATTTCGATAATTTGGTGATAATCAATTTGAAGAAGAGAAAATGGTGTTTGAAAGAGACAATGTGAGGTTCATTGTCCCTCTAGACCCCTCAAAAGGAGTGTGCTATATAGAGCCTGCCCATGATAAGTATTACGATGCAGATGTCGACAACATTTATAAGATAGCAGTTAAAGAGGAAGACTGGATTAATCCTAATGCATATGGAAAATTGGTCTAGGAACAAGATAGTTCTTGTACTTCAGATTTCGAGGAAGAACTGGAAAATTGGCAGAATATGTTATATGAAGTTTGTACCATGAAATCACTTCGCTGCATCACTTTTGAGGTATGTGATCTACTCTATTATGATCGGATCAGAGATGTCAGCCTGTTTCTTAATGAATATGAAGGATAAATACCAAAAGAACAGAGGTTGCAATATTTGTATGTAGCCCTGAAGGCTATACCAGCTAGATGGTGGTGTAATCACAAAATAAATATAGCAGATTGACAGAAGTGTCAAATATTAATGTGGATCAGGTTTGGGTCAATTGACATGGAAATAGAGGTAAAGTATGATGGTAAGGTTGATCCCTCGGAGCATATTAATCGCTTCACTTCGGTTTGGAGAGAAATTCCATAACAAGAGTCGGTACATGGTTTTATCTACACGCTAGAAATGATTCCTATTACTGGTATCTTGAAATAGAACTATGACATGGAACTATGAGCTAGAAAAATTTGGTTGAAGGATTCATGCTAACATTTAGTTTTGAAGATTATTGTTTGTGTATAGACTCGGCTCTCCAGGTAATCATAGCAAAGGTTTTTGAGAGTGAATCTCCATTAACTTGGTAGCATGAATGGGCTGCGCACTTACAAAATTCATTGGAATCTTATAATATCACTTCCGAAGAAGATGAAGATCTGCGTAATAATGATATACCGGGATCGGAAGGACATTGCAAAGTTGTTGGACCAGAACCAAAATATTGGATATAACACATCTAGTTAAAACGCAGAAAGTGAATATTGGGATAGACGAATATCCGAAGTTTGTGATGATTGGAGACTATTGGGATGCAAATATAGTTAGTAAAATCATAGAGCTACTACATGAATACTAGGATCTATTCCCTATGAAGTTTTCAGAAATGAAGGCATATTAGGGGACCTATGCACTATGAGGATCCCTCTTAAACTTGACGTGAAGCCTGTGAAGCAAAGACCTTATAGGTTGAATCCGAAATACAAGGAAAATGTGAAGAATTAGAAAAAATGCTAACATCAGGGATCATCAAGCCTGACGAAGAGAATGAATGGGTAAGTCCCATGATATTCCAGGAAAATAAGACTAAAGGAGAGATCAAAATTTGTGTTGACTTGAGGAAACTAAATGATGCATGTGTGCATGACCCCTTCCCTACACCATTTACAAACGAAGTATTGGACAGTGTAGCAGGTCACAAGGCCTATTCTTTCATAGATGGATTTTCAGGTTACCATCAGATTAGAATTGCTCCAAAAGATAGACATAAGATAATCTTTGTAACAAAGTGGGTCTCATTTAAGTACACGGTGATGCCTTTTGGCTTGAAGAATGCACCTTCCATATTTTCTAGAGTTGTAGTCACAACATTTAAGGAGTACATACACAAATTATTGGAAGGTTACTTTGATGATTGGATAATATTTGGGCTATTAAAGAAGCATATTGCGAGCTTAAGGCTTATGCTTGATACATGTAGGCAACATCATATTTTAGTTAACTTGAAAAAGTGTATATTTTGTTTTCTTTGTGGCATATTATCAGGGAATATTGTGTGCAAACATGGTTTGTTGGTGGACCCCATGAATATAGTGGTCATTATGAACTGGCCAACACCGAAAACAGTGACACAAATGTGTAGGACACTTGGACACACTAGCTACTACAGAAAGTTTATAAAGGGGTATGCACAGATAACTGCACCAATGGAGAATTTATTGAAGAAAGATGTCACTTTTAAATGGGATGAAAAATTCCAAAAGAGTCTAGATATACTAAAGGAGAAGATAGTAACTATGCCAATCTTAGTTTTTCCAGACTAGAATAAAGAATTTCATGTACATGTCGATGCATATTGTGTAGCACTGGGTATAGTGATGGCACAACCATGAGGAGGCAAAGTTGATCACCCCATAGCTTTTACAAGATGAAAATTGTCCAAGTCAGAAAGAGAACTATACTACAACAGAAAGAGAGGGGCTAGCTATGGTTTATGCATTACAAAAGTTCAGGCACTACTTGTTAGGAGCACGTTTTAAGATGTTCACTAATCACTCTGTGCTGAAATATTTGGTGAATAAGTCTATTTTAGGATGAAAAATATGTCAATGGTTGTTGCTATTCTAGGAGTAAGATTTTGAGGTTGTAGTCAAGCTGAGAATATTGAATGTTGGGCTCGATCATTTGTTGAGATTGGAGATAGGAGAAGAACCCACCAATATCGAAGATAACCTACCTGATACACAATTGTTCGTAAGTAGGGTCACAGATGATCACTTCATGGATATTATCCATTTTTTGGCCACAAGAATGGCACCCACGAAGTACACGACACAACATAAGGAGTTGGTGATAAAAGAAACTGATTTCACATTGATTGTAGGGCACTTGTACAAAATGGGACCTAATGAAATACACGCAGATACATCCCTAAACATGAAAGACAAACTATTATAGCAAAAGCTCATGCTGGAGTCACAGGCGAACATTATGCAAGAAAGGCCACTGTGCAGAAAATATTGAGAGTTTGGTTATGGTGGCCCACAGTACATAAGGATGCAAACAAGTTTTGTCGAGTGCGTGATATATGTCAAAGAACAGAAAGGCCATATAGAAGAGACAAAATTCCATTAAATCCACAGGTGACGTTGAAAGCATTTGGCAAGTGGACTATTTCCTTTGTTGGACATATTAACCCACCAGGAAAGAAGTCTGACACAAGATACATAATCACTGCAACTGCTTATTTGACGAGGTGGGCTGAGGCACAACCAATGAATAATTGTAGCACATATACTGCCACGAGGTTATTTTTTAATACATTCTGTCTAGATTTGGGTGTCTGAAGATATTAATGAGTGACCAATGCTAAAATTTCTTGAATCAGCCTATTGAGACACTGAATGAAGAGTTTCAAGTACACCATAAGAAAAGTACCCCATATCACCCTCAAGAAAATGGGACAATCGAAGCTTTCAATAAAATTCTGGAGAATGCACTCACAAAAGTGTGTAATTTGAATAGGATTGAATAGGATCTAAGAATTCCAGTGGTGTTGTAGGAATATAGGACACAATATAAGAAATTGATAGGCCAGACACCTTTTAGGGTCATATATGGACAAGAAGCAATCATGCCTATGGAGTACATTATGCCCAGTTTAAGAATCACAACCTTCACAAACATGGCAGATTTTGATATAATGGAGAAGAGGATGGCGCAATTGCTTTCTTTGGAAGAGGATAGGTTTATAATAGGTTTTCATCAACACATACAAAAAGTAAGGGAGAAATCCTGGCATGACAGGCACATCAATAAAAATACATTTCAGGAAGGAGATCTTGTACTCTTATATGATAGCAAATTCAGGAAGTTCCCAAGAAAATTTAAGACACATTAGCTAGGGCTGTATATCATCAAACATGTCTCTGATGGTGGCGCAGTTCATCTCGTGAAGTTAAACAGTCAACTCATTTAAACATGAGTGAATGGTAGCAAATTGAAGATATGCAAGGATGACTCTGTCCCTAGAGCTTCAGACTAAAGAACAAAAGGAGAAGAGTCTTTGATTCGGATTTAAATAGGAACGCAATATATTGCAGAGATCACCATAAATACAGAGATGCGATAACCATAAATAAAGAGATGCAGCGGAAATAACACTTTATTTCATTAATGGAAAATACCGAAATATGTTTACAACCAAAATTGGAATAAATCAGCTAGGACGATGGTAGCTTATCTCTGAGAAGAGATGTGCGGCTACATGTCTCTGAACTGTTCGAACTTGGTTACAATGAGGCTTCGAAGGCCTATTTTTTTATGAGAAACCATGGAAAACCCTTCATTCAAAACCGCCTTAGAAGATGAACGCCAAATTGTGGCCCCGTTTTGGGTAAATTGGTACATCAATTTCCCGGGTCGTAACTTGGCATACGATCTCCGTTGTACACGTATATAGCTCGTTAGAAAGGTCCATCTGAGAACTACCACTTTGGGAAGGGAAACATCGGTCCATGGACCCATGTTGCCCCCAGATTTCCCAAAAAACGTCGTTTAGGGCCTCAAAACGGCTCCGGAAGTTCAGGACCCGAAAAAACTGCTAAAAATAGTAGACTGTGCTACAATTTAGGAAACTGAAAAAGCTGAAAGAGACAATTGCGGGGGTCCAAATGGGATAGGTGGGTGGCCACCAACATCCACCTGGATCAGTCTTAGTGCTACCTGTAGTTGAAAGTGGGTACTGGACTATAAACTACTTTGCAGAAGGGGGCCTTGCTAAAGAAGGCTATTGCACAACATTCAGGGGTATGTCAAAGTCTGAAAGAACCGCACAAAAGAAGGATTAGTACACATATTAAAAAGTATGTTGAAGTCCAGAAGAACCATGACGCAGGATAGATTACTGTGCAATTGTTAAAGATAACCTGAAAAATATGATTGTAGGAGAACATAATTTTCTTTGTGCTATTGTGCATGGATTTTCACATGGTGGTGAACCAGTATCCTAGGTTATCACCTAGTTTGTATGAGAAGTATTGCAAAATCACAGCATTCAAGGCTGATTTTCATAGAGTCTACATCAAGCCACAGAAGGATCCAATAGAGACATGACACCCTCTTCCATACTTGGTCACTGAAGACGACCTGATCACAATAATACAACATTGATCAGTTGAATGAATGATCCCAACCACGAATGACACTAAAGCAACAAGGGGCATCATGCAAGATGTGGGGAAGCAGATGAACTAGAGTTAGAGCTAGAGCGAGAGACTGAACAAGATATCTAGGACCCTCTCAGTGACATAGATCCAATAGACGAATCACCATTCATCATTAAAAATAGGATACCTATAGTAACTATGTCTGGCCCAAGGAAGAAACAAAAGGCGATCAAATCTAAGAGCGTGATATCACTTGTCGTCATTGATGGGGACATCAATGAGATTGGGGAGAAGGTCTAGGAAGTAATGAATGAGACCTGGGACAAGGTCGACGATTGCTAAAAAACTCTATTGATAGAGGTGCCACAGGGAATCGCAGAGCTAAAGGTATTGGCACATACAACCAGACAACCAACATAGATAGGTAAATTACCATAGCGAGCGAGACAAATAGAAGCAACGTTTGTAGTAAGGATTTTGCAGGTACCAGCTAGACTGTTGTAGTTTGAATCACTGGAGGATAGAGATCGAGAAAAATCCTGGGACAAAGTCAACATGAAAATTGTCATGCTACCAATTCAATTATTACATGAGCTCCATCAAAGTATTACAGATGAACTGAAGGAGTGAGGACATCACACTTCGTTGCTAAGCATTCAAGTGGAAAAAGACAGAGCTTCATTAAAGAAGGATCTCGATCAATTGATAAAGGAAAGGGATGGAGCATGCCAACAATAGAAACAACTACAAAACGTCATTGCAGATACTTGTAGCACAGTTCCGGACATGAAGGTCCAGGAAGAGGAGTCACCAGCAGAGAAGGTTAAGAAGCTTTCCCTCGTGATAATAGACTCAAAGAATAAGCTTGTAGAGATGAAGCTTGATTATGAAGTAAAGATTATGAGTTGTAAATGAGGTTACAACTAGTCACGCCACCAGAAGTACATGAGCATAGGGAAAATGATTTGAAATCTACACTGAAACAATGGCGAACTGTACCAAACTACTAGATGAAACCATGCATATTTGGACCTCATTGTAGGAGGATCCAAAAATTCATAGGATTGATGAGGAGCTCCAGATGAAGCAGAAGTAGTTGGACAAAATCCGGGAAACTGCAAAGGCCTTACCAGTCTCACAAAGGCTCGCAAGGATCATTGAAGGAAAGACTCTTCAAAAGCATATTAAAGACCTTCAACAAAAGGAGCATATTTTGAGAGAAGGGACTCAATCATTGTAGGATGAGGCCTTCCAGCTTTAGCAAGTAGTTGACAGTAACCTCATGAAGCTACGATAGACAAAGAAATAAGTACTACAGAAGATTGTTGGACCAAACACAAAGGAATTACTGGAATAAGTGCACTAAGAGGAGCAACAAGTAACATAAATACTTCAACAATATATTGCCACCTACATGATCATCGCTACAAAGATTCGGGGCACAACAGCTGATTGAATCGAGATGAGTCACATATGAGTGTTGGAGGCTTGTTGGGTGCGACCCAACTTGGTCCAGTTTTGGTCAAAGACTCCACAGTTTGAGGAGCATAATGCATGGAGTCTGCGAAGTTGTATTGACCATGAAAATGTCTAGGGGCTTCGGGGTGGGTTGAAGCCCTGTAACGGGTATTGAGGTTTTAGTTCATTGTTTTGTTGAGTCTGTGGTGTGTGGACCATGGTTTTTTAACAATGTAATGTATTTAAAGAGATGTAATGCTTTGTCAAGGGTAGTGATATGTCAAGGAATTGGTCATAATTTCTATCTTTAGTCTGTATTTTGGACCTTAAGGACAACCTCCATAGCTGAGTACGTGGAGGACTTGGAAGAATCTGCATTTGAGTGTGGAGACCACCTACATCTGGGTGCACAAGTTGAAGAAATTACATGTACTAACAGATCTATCTTAATAAAGAAGAAGAAGTTTTGGCGAATTTTGCAACAGTTTAGACTCCTTCCATGTCTACTATGATGCTAGGTAACCTTCCCATAGGGATGATCTTCTATTGGTTAGCCATCCTGAACTGTATGGGTGACCATTGCAACTTCGATCTTCCCATTGACTCCCAAGTTTTCTTAGGTAACACGTTGGCATTGGATACTAAATCCAGAATTACCTAATCCATATCATATTCCCCAATTTATACAATTAATCTCATTTCCTTCCCCATTCTCTTCTTGTGTTGATCTAAATTGTTCACTACATGCAGATCCCTTCGTGATATCTCTTTATCAGTGTAGGAGTCTATCAACTCCTGGAGTTCTTTGACAACTCTCTAATTCCTTAACAACTTCATGCAGGTATGTAAAAACAACTTCAAAATACTTTGATCTAATTCTTGAATCAGAGTAAACACTTTGTTGCAGTCCTTCTTTGGCATTAACATCGGTTGCGCATTATATGTTGAAGCCCCAACATCCATGAAGCTTCTCTTTGCTCCCATGAACGTTTATTTTTCCTTTTGTATACTAAACCTAGGGGCCCTTTATACAATATTTCTTACCCATGTCTCTTATACTTTCTTCTTACCTTTGTCACCTCCTGTCACATCTCCACTCATTGTTATGATATTGATGCGTTGTTCACCCTCCCTTGGCTCAACAATCATCATTTGAAAATTTGTTGTAGGCTATTGGTTCCTTTTCTCCTACATATTTTCAATAAGGATAGGAAATTATTATATCACGTGATCAAAATATTTGCAGTAGCCACAGGTTGTAGTAGGGTTCTGACAATCTCTTGCAAAATTAACTGCTTGGCCAGAGTTATAATAGATAATCTGGTCTTGTCCTTGACCAAATCCTCCTCCTCGTCCTTGGAATCATCCTTGACCAACATGCTAGCCTAGCTCCTCATGTTTATGTCCTTTAGCTTGCATTCTATAAGCATCAACAGTGCCCTCCATCATCAAGTCATAACTTCGATAATTTCTCTCATCATGGCCCACTGACTTACAAAATTTGCAAAACAACTACTTTGGGGTATACATGTAATTTTGTAATAAATAGCAATCTTCAAAGCGATGTTGGCCTTTCCTTCTACAAATCCTAGAACAACCACAAAGGCATTACTAGAAGAACTGCACTGAGAGGAGAATTACGTAGCAGAAATACTTCAACAGTATAATGCCACCTACATGAGCATCGTTGCAAATATTCAAGGCACAACAAATGAGTGACTCAGGACGAGTCACATGTGAGTGTTGGGGGCCTATTGGGCGTGACCCAACATCATCCAATTTTGGTCAAAGACTCTACATTTTGAGGAGAGGAGTACGCAGAGTCCAAGAAGTTGTATTGACTACGCAAATGTGTAGGGGCTTTGGGGTGGGTTGAAGGGCCTCATTTTGTAACGGGTATTGGGGTTTTAGTTCATTTTTTTGTTGATTCCATGGTATGTGGACCATGGTTTTTTTAGAAATGTAATGTATTTAAATAGATGTAATTCTTTGTCAGGGATGGTGATATGTTAAGGAATTGATCATACTTTCTATCTTTAGTCTGTATTTTGGGCCTTAAGGACAGGCTCTGTGGCCTTGTGCGGAGGCCTTGGAAGAGTTTGTAGGTGAGTGGGCGTACCAACTATAGATGGGTGCACAGGTCGAAGAAATTAGATGTATTGACATATCTAGCTTAATAAAAAATAAGAATTTTTGGCAAAGTCTTGCGTATCTATATTCATAATTTGTGCTCATATGTATTGATATGCATGCTTTTTACTTATTTATGTGAAATAATACATGTTATATTGTTCTCCAATATGTTTATGTAATAAGTGTAAATCTATGAAGTAAAGCATCAACTCGAATTATTTTATGTATGTGAAGTTGTAGATCAATATAAAATATAAGAAAACACACAGATGCCACAATGCAATATCCCTCTGGCTATAGAAACCTAGTTCTACAACCTCCGATAACCGCTTCAGGTGAGACTGTGATCTACTTGCAGGTCATTGTCGAAAGGGCTAGTGGTTGAAGGTTTTGTTGGTTCATAGTACACTTTGAACCTGGGTCCAAGCCCCTTAAGCCAACAAGGTATCATTACGAGTTGACCTACCATGATTATGGGTTCTAACAAGAGTGATATTACCACTACTGGTCACCAAGCCATGGTAATGGCTTTTGGTCCCAAAACTGAAGGACAAGAGGTCTCATCAAAAGCTAGTTTGTTCACTTCTATTAGTTCTTGTGAATGGAAATATCACCATCTGGATACCAAGCCAGGGAAACAAATTTCCATTTTTTTTTTTAAATAAAAAAATTGAGTGAAGTAAATATTCTTAATGGATCTGAATCTGTATCTAATAGATGGGATACAGACACATCATTAGGTTAAAAGCTAACTTTTATAAGGCCATGGATGCCTGCTGGTAGCAGTGGCTCTACCTATGGATTTAAAATAATGGTTACACCAACCTTCATAATTTTCTATTATCTTTTTGAATATGTTATCTTTAAAAGATCTTTCTGAAAAATTAGTGGGCTTTACTCCAATTTTTGTAAGTTGTTGATTCTTTTTTAATGAAGATATTGATGGAAATTTATATTATTTTTCATCCTAAATTGAAAGAGACTAATTCTTAATATGTTATACATGTCTATTACATCTGAATTCTATGCCTTTTATTTTATGATTTCAAGCAGAGAAACTGGTTTGACCCAACAATTCAACAATTATTGGTAGGCCAACCTACTCCCTTTTATTTTGGAATAATAAAGGGCCTCTCATAGAATTTTTTTCTAGTTCGTTTGTTTTTTATTTGATTGGATTGATATTGGTTTTATCTCTACATCCTCTCTTCTAATCATCATTTTGATTTCTTTGGTGAATTCAACTCTTTTTTCATGACTATCGCTTCACTATAGGGCCCATTCTTTCATTCATCGGTGATATAAGGATTATTTCCTTTGATTGTTATGATTAGTTTTAATTTATTATAACTCATAATAGTAGGAAAATGTTAAGGTTTAAGGGCCACTATAGAATCAACCCAAATTGAGTTTACAATGTTAATAGGTTTATTTTCATAAACTATCATGTTGACTATTGTGTCAATCCTTATGTTTCAATGTAATAATGTGCGAGTCCAAATACTTTGATGATCAAATGATAGGGAAAAATTTAAGGATGAAAATATGTCTTAAAGTTTAGAAACCTTGACGAATATTACTAGTCCAAAAATTGCAAATTATAAAATGTTTGTTGATATATTTGTAAAAACATGCAAATTTGTAATAGTTTTATATATAGTCTTTATACAATTTTGGCAAATTTTAAGGTAAAATAATTTTATACTATAGAATTTGGGCAAATTATTTTTAGAAAATATTCGAAATTGGTGATTTTTTTTTTTAATTATGGAAAGATTAGCCCACTTATGAATATTAGCCCCTAAAATACATACTATATGCGATATGCTAGTACGTATACCTAAGGTATACATACTATATCCTATACATTGATGGCGCTATATGTTTTGAAAACATTTTATTTATCTTAAAATGTTGCATTAGATTACGATCACCTTGGATATGTATCAATATAATGATTCATTAATCCCAAATTAAATGCTAAAAACCTTAGGAGGTTTTCCTGATCTATTTCACTTAAAACTTTGGATTCACATTTATGATAAACAATGGTTTTTCAACTGATGTATTGTGTTGATCATGTTATATGGATTAGTCATGAACTAACTTGAATCCGAGTCTTGTGTGTCAGGTTATTGTGATGCCAATTTTCATATGAACTATTAGTTTGTAATGATCATTCATTTCCCATATCTCAAGGTTATTATGGATCTCACTTAAGCCAATACTTGAAATTGTTGAATTGATTGTTGGGGTTTTCTGAGATAGTTCTCTAAACAATACATTTCATTTATTTCTTGTAATGTCATGCAGGTTTTGTAACTTAGGGTTTGGATGTTTGGTCTATTGCATTTTCTTGAATCCCGTTTCACTCTAGCCATTAGCCCTTTTTCCACAACATGTTGCCTATAGTGTGAACCAAGCTCATTGGAGAAGAACTTGTTGAGGCCAATGATGAATGTTTAACCCTGTTCTACCAAGTCAAATATTGGGAATTTTTATAGTTGCTCCAAGGACATAATAATGAACATGTAAAAACCTTTTATATCTCTTTTAATGGGAAGAAATCCACGTGGGAAAATTATAAATACAAATCAACCTAGAATTCTTAGAAACAACCATGCACCTTCTTCTTGAAGGCAAATTCCAGTCTAAGAATGTTGCTCCAAAATCTCTTTACCAACAAGGACTGTGAGTGCCAAGTAAAAGGTATTCTAGTCTCATCTTTAAACCCTAAATGGTGTGACATTTTGTACCTAATTCATTGATATATAACCTATGAAGGGAAATATAACTTAGTTTTTATGAATCATGTCATGATTTTAATGGTTTTCCTAGGCTGAAAGTTAAACTTTCCCTATTATTTGATGAAGAGTTTAATGAAAATGTCTCAGGCTTATAAATATGATCATAAGAACCCTAAAAGTTATTTTTTCCACCATAGTTTGATCTGTATACTAATTCACCAGCATTTGGCTCAATTGGGTGACAATTGGGATTCTTTTCTTGCTTGTAATGTTATGATAAGTCACTATCATTTAGCCTTGCTTGGTCCTCTACTACAATGGCCCCTGACCCCTCTCTTATTGGTTCACCTCCATCACTTTTTGATGACCTATGATACGATAAGTGTGAGGGATTTGTCCAAGAACCAGGCTCACCTTTCCCTAATGACAATCAGGTTGAATTCTTAAAAATATTAACCTCCTTTCATGCTACCAGAAGTGTGGAAAAAGTGCATCATTTGAAAAATTCCACAGAGTATCCTCGTACCAAACAAAAGTCTTCCCAATATGCACAAGAATAGGATTTTGGTCAAGTAAATGAAAATAAAGAGGACATGGTCATGGAAAAGCAACTTCAAAGGATGATTTCTAGAGCCAAAAGAACTAGGCAAACAATTCCCCTTGTGAATGTCCCTTGGTTGATTTGGAAACCAATCCCAAGCCATCAGTGAAAATAATAATCCCCAATCATAGGGAGCTCCTCATTATCACAACGAGATGGCCTATTGTGATGATTTTTCCCTGGGTACTTATCATTTGAATCTTATTGAAAATATGTATTGGTAACAACAATATATGGTTACTCTTCTTCATTTGGAATATCAAATAAATGAATTAATCTATGAAAATAATTAGTTGAGAACCTCGTTCCAAGAGAAGGACAAATGTAAAGAATAAAATTCACCCAATATTGAGGATAAAACCCAGCCAAAGGACACCCACATTATGATTACATATTCAAATCTCAAAGTCGCTATTTCTTTGGAATTAGAAGGATCAGATGCAGATAAATAGTGATTTATTTTTTATCTATCAGTGTGAAGTGTTTCAGGTATGTTTTTGTTTTAGCCGTTCTTTTCTATTTTTAAATATAAGGCCGCTACAAAATCAATGATTCTGTA
>APFE031640473.1:0-12906 GCA_000404065.3 Pinus taeda | reverse complement strand
GAAAACCATCGCGTTCAAAACCATGGACTGAAAAACCATAGGTAGGTTCGCCCAACCTAATATAGGGTCCAATTTTTTTTTTCTCAGGGCGCTGCCCCGAACCCCATAGAGGGGGGCTACCCGCCCCCCTCAAACCCCCCGGACAGGGGGGGCTGCCGCCCCCTGCTGCGCAATCGGCGCAACGAAGGGGGGGCTTCGGCCCCCCTCTAACCCCCCAGTTCACTACATAGGTTAGTCGTGAAAAGAATATAACACAACCCAACAATTATCGTGTGGTTCGTTGCACCTGTTACAAATCAGACACACTGTGTTTTCCATTAATAGGTCATCACACAAATTTGCTTCCAAATTCAAGCACAACGCACATATACATTCAATATACATACATTAATGGAATATCCCAACAAGGTGCACCACACATACAAGTAATAATAACATAACTATAGTCATGAATCTAGAACCATTACTAGCAACAATGAAACATGATTCGTTAAAAGTGTAAACAAGCATACACAAATACTTATCTGTAAATTTTCAGGGAAACTGAGTCTGGGACAAGGAATCTCCACCCAACCGTAGGCATCTACAACCATTTTTACTTGCAACTGCCACCCCTGAGCCAGATTCCAAAGTCTAAAGGGGGAATGCTTACTTCTAGGACTGCACACCAATTGCCAACTGGAACATGGACTCCAGAGGACCTCCTTCCTCAATCCCACTAGCTGATTGTTTCTTTCTTTCCCATCACAGGGAGCCTAGAGGTGCTCCACCTCACTCCAAAGTGTGCACTCAGTGATTCACCCCCTTATAGGGAGTCCACAATCCACTATACTAATAGGGATCTATCCACAAGTCTTTATTCAAGTCTTCCTCAGTCTCTTATTTAGTATGGCCTCTTCCTAAGATGTTATAGGGCTCTAGAGCAACTATCTAAACCCACAGCCTCTAGGGGACCCAAGCTATTATAGGGCTTTAGAGATTTCATCCCAACCCACATCCTCTAGAGACCCAAGCTATTACAGGGCTCCAAATACCTCTGTCTCAACCCACAACCTCTAGGGACCTAAGCTGTTACAGGGCTCCAAGTATCATATCTCAACCCACAGCCGAAACAGACCCCAAGCTGTTATAGGGCTCCAGAGATTAACACTCAACCCATAGCCTCCAGGGACAGAGAATGATCCCCTTCTCTTCTCTTCCCTTACCTTAATTGCTGCTTGTTGAAAGCCTCTGCTGTTGGCCCGATTCTCATCCCTTCTCGATCTACCTCCAAAAAAAGGGGCTCTACTCCCTTGTTGTGAGGAGTTCAAATGCCTCTACTATTCAAAAATGATTCCCCCTTAAAATGCCTTCTCCTGCTATTCGAATGCTATCTTGAATGCCTCCTACTTGGCCTACATTTCTGTAACATTATTTATTGCTTCTTCCTTGCTATTTTGTAGCCTTTCATAAATTTTTGTCCTCCTTGCTTGTAGTGTTTTTTCAAGAAAGCATGGGCCTGAGTGCTTTTCCCCAACCCATTAATTTTAGTAACTAGTTCATTAACTTCATGTACCAACCAACCTTCAATGGATGTCCTGAATTTAGGTTTCGTCTTTGCACAAGAAACCACAATACCCCAAGCAGTAATCCTCTTCCCCCAACCCTAGAATCCACATCCCTTTGACCCAGTCCCCTTTTTTCTTTGATTTGCAACATTTCATAATGTTACATCATATTTACAATGTGGCTCATACGAGATCCTTAGGTTGCGCTATCACACTATACTTGTACCAAATTTGTTACCCGAGATAGCTAAAAAAACATGAAAAACACTCCTTCACTCCGATTTATTTATTTATTATATATATTTGCATGGATCTCCTCATTGCATAGTGGTTTAGCTGCTCTCGTAGAGTTTCATTAGGCTTCCATTGATTAATACTTGTATAGGTTCCACATTGAACTTCTCTAACTGGACAACTCCAACTTTTGTCACACATATGATCACATATAGACCCAACCAATGCATTTGAAATTTCCCTAGATGCTTTAGAGATTTATTGTTGCAGAGAAAATCCAAATCTCCTAGTTAAAAATTCTTCTACTTTATACACCTATCATGCCAAGATTTTTCTCAAACTTTTTGGACATTGTAATTAAATCTCACTAGTTCGCAGTATTCCTCTAATTGTAGCAATTTTGAGAATGTTTTCTCTATTGCACGAGAATCAATTAGGTTTTTCATTGCAATAATTACAAACTGATCACTATGAATTCCATAGGCTTTACTATCTCTTGTCCATATACTAACCTAAAGGGTGTCTATCCTGTTAGTTTCTTACATGTATTCTTGTATTCTCGTAGAACTATTGGTACTCGTAGATCACAATCATCTATGTTCGCATTGTGGACTTTTGTTAGAATGTTTTTCAAATTTTGTTGAAAGCCTTGATAATGCCATTCACTTGATGACAGGGGGTATTATTTTGGTGATATATCTAAAATTCCTCACGGGGGTTTCACTCAATGAACCTATGAAATAGCATGTGCCTTCATGACATACTAAGCAATACCCTTGACTACATATTGGAAAATAACTTTAAAAATCACATTATTTAACCCCCTACCAATACAAAGCCAATACACCTTCCCAATTTAAAAAACCCCTACTTTCACTAGATATTGGAGGCATCCATTTTTTCATTAACATTTTTATACCCTTTATATTTTTTCATTAAATTTGAGTTGTATTTTTTTATACCTACCAATATAAAAACCCTTTACACCCTATTATATGTTTAATATATTATGTCAATTTTTCCTTAATATATATCCCCCAATATGAATGCGTGTGGTATGGTATTTCTTCCCCAGTGAAGCCCCCATGAAATTTCTTTGTTAGGGAAGAAATTGTCTTATTTAGAAAGTGAGTACCTTGATCACTCATTAGGATTTTAGGGCATGCAAACCTTGTAACCACATTTTCAAATAGAAATCGTGTAGTTTCCTCCACACTGCAATTGTGTATTGGTTTTGCTTCTAACCCATCTGCTGAGGTACTTTGTTGTACTTATTATGTATCTAGCTCCTAATTATTTTGTTGGAAAGTTGATAGGCACAATGAATTTGATTTTCTACTTGTCAGATGCTTGAAGTTTTACCTATGAAAACAATGGAATCTCATCTCTCCTAGATGACTTTCCAACCCTCTATCAAACATTGCAATTTTGGCAGGATTCCTTAGCATCCTTATGAAGAGTGGGCCACCAAAGTCTTACACTTATGATCTTCTATGCAATATCCTTCCACACATAGTGCCCTCTTGCAATGATGTGCTTCTGAAAGTATTAATGACCTCTCATTTTCCAATATACGCCACCAAATTATGCCATGTATGCTAAGCTTGTACAAGCATCCTACTATCAGTTGGTAATTTGTGGCCTTTACCGTGAGCTATTTATTTTGTGTGACTGTATAATAAGTTGGGGCTGCTCTAGTAGTAAGAAATTGAAAATGTATGTGAAGGAATCGTTGACCATATCTACAATGAATATCCGCACATTTGGTAAATTTCCATCAAGGTTTCCTTCATCTTCCCTAGTCAAAATGTGTGACAAACTTTATAGTGCATATATCATCATTAACCTTTCTCATTATGCAATAGTCTAATTCTGCTCAGCTGTAGATAGTTTTTGGCTAGCGAATGTAAATAGGTGATCTATATCCCCTTGTCCTAGTTGGGCTAACATTGCACCCACAGTTATGGATGAGGCATACACATGTACATGGAGGTCCTTTCTCCAATTTGGAAAAAGTAAAATCGATGCAGTAACTAATTTTTCCTTCAAAGTATCCAAGGCTTACTGATATTCACTTATTTCTTCATCATTTTCTCTAAGGTGGATTTAAGCTTTTCATATCACTATATGAACTTCCTATAGTAGTGTGTATGACCCAAAGTCACATGAATTTGTTGCACTAGTGTTGGTGGAGGTAAATTGACTATGACTACAATCTTCACAAGGTTGACCAACAGATTGTAACAATCCTAGGTTAAAAATCCATGTAATAAAGTTAATAAAGGAAAAAAATAATAACCAAGGTCATGGGACACTTATTCCAAGCTTAATGTTGGGAAAAACATCCTAGTGGGTGTTCATTTGGTTTAGTATGGCTAAGGGAAATTGGAAAAGGTAATGGCAAAGGCATTAAAAAAGAAAAGAGGAAATTATTGGCATTTTATTTATGAAAATAAAGGAAATTAGGAGAAAAGGAAGGTGAAAGGTGAAAGGTTTCATGTGAGGAGGAAAATGAAGGAAAAATAATGGAAATTGAAGAAAATAGAGGACTCAATGATAAAAAGGCTTCTGAGGATCAATTCATAACCTTTTGTCAGTTTTAGCTTGGATCTCTCTCTCTCTCTCTCTCTCTCTACTCTTTCTCTCATACTCTTGGACACATGGAGTATTCTTGGAGCACTCTAGGATTGGAGGAAGGAAAGATAAGGAAGGACAAAGAAAGTAAAGGGAAGCAAAGATCAAACTATTGAAAAGTGCGCAACAAGAAATGCTAAATTTATAATGTGTTAAAAATAGACCTGCTAAAAATAGCATGTCTAAAAATAGCAGTTTGGCCAGTGAGGTCATTGGCCACATTGGGTGAAGGTGAAACTGCTAAAAATAGAAAGTTCTAAAAATAACATTTCTGGGTCCCTTTCTATTTATAGCAGTCCCTAGTCTATCTATAGGAAGTAAAATTAATTTTGGTCTTAACTGCAGTTTACAATATTAATTAATTAATCTCCATGAGTTAATTAATTATGGAAAATTAAACCTGAAGTCTTTGTGTGATCATGCAATTATTTTCTCCCTTGATTTAGGAATGAAATCTAGTTTGTTAATGCTTGCATGCATTTGACAACTATTATTTTAGATAACTGAGAATTCACTCATGGATAACTGTTGCATGTTAGTTTTGTCAGAGACCCAGTTGAGATCAGATGTGGGACAATGTACTATCAGATGCTTGGATATTTTCTAGTAAAGTATCCTTGCATGGAGAAGGATCTATTATAGGAGATTGGAGGACTTGTGGCCTATATATTGAGGCCTAGGTAGTCCATGATTTTTATCTTCTGATTGAAGATCATCAGAGTATAGAGAGAGAAAGATAGCTTGAGAGCTGATTCTTTTTGTATTGTGAAGAGGATTTTTACTTGATTGATAATACATGGTTGGGGTTTTATGCTGGTGCTTTCCCCTGGATATATCTTGTGTTATGTGTGATTATTTCTCTTGATCAGTTATGCATGTTTCTGCTTGATGTTGCTCATGAATTCGATTATGCTTCCGCTTAATGTTTTGTAGAAGTAGAACAAGTATTATGCTTTAGGACATTGATATATCAGTTTGTTCTACAGGTGAAATTTCTACACAAGTAAGGAGGAGCAGGATTTTACGGCTACAACGAGATTACTTGTAGGTATCGAGTTTCATGTATGATTTACTTGCTAGTTTTGGTGTGCATGGTACATGCATGTTTTTTTTTTGGTTCTCTTGTTGCCTTTGGCATGGGTTTTTCCAGGTGTGATAGTGGTTTTTAGCCTTGCCTTTCCATTTGCGCATAGCCATGGTGTGATGGGGCTTCTATTATTTGGTTGAGCTATATTTCCATATGGTTTCGGAATTGAGTGGGGTGGTCTCATGGGAGAAACACAAGGCCTAGGAATCCTTGGGCAGGTGAAGGTGGGACTGCGGTAAAGCCTGATTGTGTATTCCCTCGATAGGCCTAGGAATCCTCAACTGGTGAATGGCAAGATATAAGATAAAGGTTAAAGGGTGAAGCCTCGTTGGGCCTAGGAATCCTCGACTGATGAATGGCAGGATATATGGTAAAGCCTCGAGGTGGAGATGAACAATTTCCTCATGGTTTAGGTGGAGACATATGGAGGCATCCATGCTTGTATAGGCCAAGTGATCCCTGGATCAGTATATGGTGGGATTGAAATAAAGCTTGTTAGTGTATGTTTCTTGTTTCAACCTAGGAATCCCTTAGTGGGATTGAAGTAAAGCCTGGTTGTATATATGAGGGCTTGGGCCTAGTAATCCCTTGGTGGATTGCAGTAAAGCCTAAGGAAGCCCCAATTGTTTTGTTGTAAGTCCCATATTCATGCTTGGAATATGGAATGGGGTTGATTGGTTGAAAGAAATATTTGGTTCAACCCAATCTATGGTGAGGTGGTAGGTGGAAGTCCCTGGTTTAGTTGGCTTTCACATATGTTAATAATATCTCCTTTCATCATGTGTTCTATGTGTAAATATACTTATTAATATGTGGTTTTAATGGTTGTTCTATCATTGTCATTCTGTTGGTTATATGTTGGTTATATGCATGATTTTATGACAGATCTTAGTCATGGATTTCATCATGTTTTGATTGGTAAATGAATGAATAATGAATGTATGACCTAATATATTTTATTGTAGCTTTTATGAGAAGGTATTAAACCTTCTTGGTTATTTTTAGGTAAGAATCAGACCCTTATGTTCAGTTATGCATATATTGCCCGCAGAATACACGTTCTCAATGTGTTCGATGAAATGTATGTCATGGTTAGGATTGGTTAAGCCAAGTCCTTGATCAAGTTTTGTGTTAGAAGCTTTGTCTTTGTGTCATTTATTATTTTGGAAAGTCTCATCAAGTTCTAGGCAGAGGCCTGAGTCATGGCCCTGAAAAAGTGGCTCAGAATCTGGGGTCACTGGCACATAATTGCCTGAAAAAGGCCACACTACATGGAGGCCTTGCTATGGGAGAAACTAAAAGGTCCCAGTCATATGGATGGCTTGTCATGGGAGCGATCAAGGGTCTAGTTTAACAAAACATCAAGTTTTCTTAGGGGTTGGACACCTAGAGGGGTTGGTTGGCTCCTAAAAGTTCTGTAGCTCTTGAGGAAGGTCATTTTGGTTTTGTTTTGTTGATTCCACTTCCTTAACTATACTTGGGGAGTTGAATCATATCATAGTAACTCTTCATCACATGTTTACCCCGGTGGACTGGTTAGCTTGGGTAAATGTGGGAGGAGGGTGATACAGAGTGGTACTAGAGCATGGTTCATCCCTTGGATTGGAAGGCCAGAATGTGTTCATCATGCTTACACGTCCATTGCATATGTGTTCTTTATGTTTGTGGTCTATGTGCTTGTTGTGTATGCATAGTGGAGGTCATTGTTGCAATGGTGCCACCATGTGGAAGATGATAGAGTTATTACTGGATGTGGTCGTCATGAGTAAATGTTGGTTATGTATTTGTTATGCATGTCAAGTGTCTATATGTTGTTATGGATGCGTTGTCATGGTTATGCTATAGTCATGAATGGTAACTGGATATTGGTTGAAATGTTGTTTATATACTAATATGATTATGTTTATATTTTGGTTCAGCTGACATGGTATACTTGCAGGAAGAAGATCAAAGATGACTAGCAAGATGGTAGGCTACAATTCACAAGACTCTCAACCTATAGATCAGATGAGTAGCATTGTGACGGGAACTCTCCTAACATATTGGACACATTGAGGAGTTTGAAGGAAAAAATTAGAAGTTGTACAATAGGCAACGACATTATCATTCAAGCATAGGAGAAACAATTCGAGTTTAATGTAGTTATCCTTCAGAGCTTATCAGATTTGCAGAGACAGGGACTGCTTAGTATCAACCATGGACAGGAGGATAAGACTAATGGAGCATATGGTAGTAGATATCATGGTGGACACATGCCAAATAGAGATGACATGATCATAGATGGCACATTCTTAAATACACCAGATAGGAGAGGTGATGGACGCAAGCCCTATTCTAGTTTTGGTTCTGACAGGTATGATGGTCATCATCGTTATCATCGTTATAGGAGGAGTGGTAGGGGATATTTTCCAGATGAGTTCAAGAAATCCAAGCCATCTAATTTTGATGGATATTTGAAGGATTGAAAGTGTTATCACAAAATCAGCTCTCTGATAGGTTGTTGATGAGGAAGACTTTGAGTAACTATTTCAAACCTACTTTTGGCTAAGGCTTAGCCTCCTCAACTTGAGAGGGCTCTCTCACAAGATTAAAGATTTTGATAATGAATAAGATTAGATGGTTAACTCTATGGAAAATTCGAAGAACAATGTATAAATGGTTGAAATACCAATTAACAAACTTCCATTGGGCTATGGAGTCAAAGTGTGTTTCAGTACAACAGTAAGATCAATTTCACATGGAAGTCAGGGCATAAAGGGTTTTAACATAAAAGCAAAATAGAGATATAATGTAAGGAACACAGCCTACAAACACATGAAGGAAGTTAGAGCATCATCAAATGAATTCTAAGTAACATGTGTCTATACCACTGCAAGTAATTATATGAAGGAAGCCATGAGGAAAATCAAATATTGAAACCCTTTTTGAATCCTGAGTAGTGAAAGCAACTCTTTGTATTAACCTGAAAACATACAGTCACATACAATAGCACAATGTGATTGTTTCTTTGAAAATTGCCACTCATTTGATGCATTACATCTCTTGTCATATATAGAGTTCATTACAAGCTTGTATTCCTTCCTCCATCATGAGGGGAATTCGAATTTCACTTGACCTGACACCTATTGATACTTAAACAAACTATTAATTACAACTAGCTGTTAACTAACAGTCCTAGAGACCTAATACAACTAGGAGTGTAACTCCTTATTATGACTAAAACACCTTAAATAAACATTGAATGCATTCTTTGATAGCTGCAACCTCATGAGGTCGAATTTGGTGAAGCTTCCCATGTTGTCACCTTACTGTTGATGATAAACCCTAGAAATTAGGGAACATGTTTCCCTGTTTTTAGGTTTAGGATCCTTGAAAATTGGCATGTGGGACAGAGCCTTTATCTTCTCATCCATGACATATTTTATGAAACTAAAGGAGGTGTTTGTAGTTCATGCTGTCTAGAACAAAAAATTCTCTTGGTTTTTTAAAACACTTCTCCAGCTGTCCAGAATATGTCCTTTAAAAACACGTCTAAAACAAGAATAATCCGTTTTTTGAAATTAGGGTTTCAAAGAAAGCTTAGTATCTCCCAACTGAAAACACTTATGAAGAAAGTGAGATAGTTTATTGTAGCTGTAGAGTTGATGAAGAGAAACCTCCTTCATAATTCCAAAATACCTTTTCCTGTGACCAGAAACTGATCTTGAAAAAGACTGCTAAAACCATAAGACAAAGCTTGACTTTCAGCAGTTTCGTAGCGCAAGTTTAACCATAAATTCCTCCCACCTCAGAGCGAATTTGAAGAAACTAAAAGAGGTTTTTGTATTTTGGTATGTTAGAAAGCCTCTTTCAGTTTTAAAAATTGAGTTCTCATCTTCTTAGGAAACCTTCTGGAAGTTGACTAGTAAAAGTAGAAAACAAAGTCTTTTATGCTGAAACAGGATTTTTCAGGGGTTTCGTAGCGCGCTACGAAAACTCCTAGTTTAGTGAAAATTTTGGGTTTTGCGCTACGAAAACTCCTAGGCAATTTGTAGTGCATGAAAACCTTGACACAAGCTTGACACATGGAATTTATGTGTGATGTGGGACCAGTGATGGGAAAGAACAGAGTGTTGACCCTATTTGACCATATCAACAAGACTCTTTTCTAGATCTTAGACACTAAAGCAACCATGGAAAGACTAGACTAAGACTAACACCAATCCTTTGGAATAGAACTGATGCTCTGAATTTAGAAATCATTTCTTAAGTGATAATAGAAAGATGTAGAGGGATGGTTACTAGGGATGAAGAAGTTATTTTGAGTTGCATGATTACACATAGAATATGAAGGCCATAATAGCTATCTCCAACCTCAAAGGGAAAGAAGACATCTGGTGGGAAGATATGAAGTGGGTTTGAGACATCATGATAGAATATTTGAGTTGTCATGAGTTCAAGAGAATTTTCAGGAAGAAGTACTTGTCAAAGAGGTACTATGACAATAAGGCCAAAGAGTTCTATGAGCTAAAAATGGGATCGATGATGGAAGAGGAGTATACGATTAAGTTTTTGGAGTTATTGAGGTATGTACTGTATCTTAAGGATGTTAGGTCCCTCTAATAATAATGTAGTCCCCTTATTGTTATTGTTAAAGTAGCCCCCAAATTATTATTGTTGTGCCCCATAAAAGACCACTATTGTTATTGTTGTGCCCTTACATTATTATTATTATGTAGGCTCTGATTATATTGTGACCCCTTAGACTCCTATATGTAGAGAGGAGGTCTTGTCATTAGTATCATAAAAGAATTGTTCATTTATGTAATGTAAAGGAGGTTTCCCCCTCGAAATACTTCTTAAGTCATTGATCTAGATTTTCTTCTATTTTGTGAGTTGGTTGCATAACATTTGGCATCAGAGCTTTGGATTTTAGGGTTTCACTGCTTCAAATAGGTCATCTTGGTATTTTCGATATAATTTTTTTTTTACGAAGCTTCAAAAGGTGAAGTTTCGACCACGTGGGGTCAAAATCGCGGTGAATCACTTGTAAAAATTTCATTGCTTCATTCGCTATATTTTTGGAGATATGATATGAGGAAGGTATGGTTTTTGTAGGCTCTAGAATTCAATCTCAAACATGATACCTAGGGAAAATCGTCATAACTTTCTCTTCGAGCATTGGATTTGAATTTAACAAAAAGTGACTGAAATTTCATGGAATCTAATTTTTTGTCTATTGTTTTCAGGGCCAAAGGTTCAAATAATTACACGTGGCACTTTGTACAAGTTCACTCTACTAAACCAATCTATAATCAGTTCATCGTAGGAGATCAAGAATAACTCTTTCTTGGAGAATCCAATCTTGATCTGAGTTGTGGGGTTGAAAAGAATACTCGTAGGCATGCCATAAGATGAAATTTAAGACCTTGGAGATACGAAATTACAAAGATACAAGAGCTTCAATATTGAGTTCCTAAAAAGCAAGAAAAAGGTGTGTCTTTTTTTAAATTTTACATAAATTTTGTTTGAAAAACAAGTTTGAAGTGATTCCAAGGGAATATTGAAGCATAGATATCAATATTGGGTTCTAAAATTCCTCCAAAACAAAAGAATTCTACACCCATTAATCCCTCAAAAAGTTATACTATGACGCATTAAGAGGAAGAATTGCAACATGATATATCAAAAATACGGGACCAAGTGCAACAAATTATGCTCTCACAAAGAGCCACCATAGAAGAAATTAAAGGGGAGATGGATGGTTTAAAGCCAGAATTAAATGTCAACATGGATGGTTTAAAAGTAGAAATAAAAGGATACATGAATGGTTTAAAAGCATACATGGAAGGGTTGAAGGAAAGGTTGAGAAAGTTGGTATAAGAAAGGCTTCCCAGTGGTGACAAGGTAGTCCATGAAAAACACAATGAGGAAAAAATGTATATGAATTATGATTTTAGAGACTTCAATGTTGGGTTTAAGACCCACCACATTCCAAATATCGGTATGAGGAAGTTCGATGGCAAGGATTTGGTAACATGGATACTACAGATCGAGAAATATTTTGATCTCCATGATGTGCAACACACACAAAAAGTACACATTTCACCTTTATATTTAGAACAAAATAAGTTTGTTTCGCATACATGGATTTGTTCTCGTAAACCACTTGTCACTTGGTCAATTTTTATGGAGGAAATGATAGCACATTATGAGGATCCAAAGAGAAACACCTTCTTTAGCCAATTGATAAATCTCAAACAAAAAGGTTCAATGCGGAGCACGTTGAGGACTTCCAAAAATTGAATATCAAGGTAATATTATTCCAGAGGAGCATAGGATTGATGTCTTCATAGGGACTTTCAAGGATAACATCCAACATGAGGTTCACCTTTCAGAACCTGATTCATTGGAGAAGGAATTCGGGGTGGCAAGAAAATTTGAAATCAAAGTTAGGGAATAAGGAAGTCTACCACTCATAACGATAAAGATGGAAGTGTTGTGGCTCCTAGTGTTCCCCAAGCTATAAGGTTGACACCACAACAATTGGAAGAAAAAAGAGAAAAGGGCTTTGTCACAGTTGTGATAGCAAATACACTGAAGGTCACAAGTGTGCTGAGAAGAAATGATATTACATAGATTGTGAAGAGGAGGAAGAAAAGGAAAAAGAAACATAAAAAATAGGAGGATATACACTAGGAACCAAACTCAGAGAAAGAAGAAATGAATCCAACCATATCTTGTAATGCATTGGTAGGAATTACCACTTCTCAAAATCTCAATATAGAAGGATATATCAAGAAGAAAAAGGTAATAATGTTGATTGATTTGGGTAGTACCTATTGGGGAAAAGTGATTGCCTATCATTTAATTGTCAACCCGAGGGTTTCGTAAAACTTGCGAAGCGTGCGTGCACTATATATGCTAGAAATTAACTTCTAATTTAGATCAATCTAAATACTAAACCAAATAACGATAAACCAAATTCACCTACTCTAATTCAACAATCAATTCAAAGGAAATTATAGTACAGTGTTTGGAATTGAAATATTAATCTATCACACTTACAGGAATTGAAATCTTAATCTACCACACTTGCGGGAATTGAAGTCTTAATCTACCACGCTTGCGGGAATTGAAAAGCACAACACTCTTTCAAAAATGAAATTGCATGAAATGAAATCTACTCTAAGGGATCATGTGTGTGTTTAGTCAATTTAGTGTTATCTAAATTGCTAGTATTAATTGTCAACCCGGGGCTCGTAAACTGATGAAGTGAGGGTGTACTATATGTACTTAAGTAACTTTCTTAGAGCTTTTGTTGTTTAGGGGGTTTGTTTATGATTAGCTTATCTTCCTAAAATGGAATGATGATTATAGACAAATGAGTGCAAGTGTGTGAAAGGTGATCTCTATATGAGTGAA
>APFE031640472.1:50096-71023 GCA_000404065.3 Pinus taeda | reverse complement strand
GGTCCGTACAAGGTGTTGCAAAAGATTAGTACTATGGCATACAAATTGGAGCTTCCTGCAGCTTCTCGAGTGCACCCAGTTTTCCATGTTTCATGTTTAAAGAAGGTTATATGCGACAAACTCCCAGTTCAAAAAATATTGCCAGAACTTGACGACGAAGGAAAAATTATATTGGAACCGGAAGCAGTCACAGAAACAAGAACTCGACAGCTACGAAATCGATCAATTTCAAAGTATCTCATCAAGTGGAAGAACTTGTCTGCTAAAGATTCCACATGGGGGGATGAGAATTTTATATAGAAGCAGCTAGAACTACTTAAGCGTTGAGGACAACACTTTTCGGAAGGAGAGGGGCATGTTAGGCCCCTACAATACTAGTGATTCCCCCATTACTATTGTCATTGTATCCTTTATTGTTATTATTGTGCCCTATTGTCCCCATATTGTTATTAGTATGCCCCTTAAAAACCCACTATTGTGATTTTTGTGCCCTTATGTTATTACTGTTATGTTGGCTTGATTATATTGTGACCCCTTAGACTCCTATATATAGAAGGGAGGTTTAGTCATTTGTATCATCTAAGAATTTCTCGTTTGTGTAATGTAAAGGAGGTTGCCCCCTCGAAGAGTCTTATTTCTAAGGCGTTGATCTATCTTTTCTATCTTTTTGTGAGTTGGTTTCATAACAAGCCATGCCCAAACCCCATTTTGTACAAATGCAGTAATTTATTAGGAAAATACATTTACCTAGTGCTCAAGAATGATAATAATACCTATATACCTAGTTACAGGAAAAGAATGTCCTAAAGAGGTTATTTATGGTGGTTCAAGGTGTCAATGTTAGAGCCACAAGCCTAGGAAACTTCGTTTAGGGCCTAAGTTTTGGGTTGGATTCCTTGAGTATCTCTATAGTGTAGACATCCATACTTAATGTAAAAAACATCATAATGTGAACTCTCCCCATTTAGAGACCCAATGATTCTATAGAAAGATCCTTTATTTTTGTTCAACATGTTATTGAGTGTCCTAAATTCCTAGAACCTTCCTTTAGGACATAAGGTCTAGGTTTCATCTCTTGATTATGTTCAAGGATATCCATACCCATTGCTACAAATATTCTAATGAAGTTTATATTCCCACTTGAAGGACAAAGGTCCTATTAATACATCATCTATTGCGGTTGTAGGTTTCATTCATGACCCTTGAGCCATAAAATTTTCCTAAAATATTGAGAGGTTATGTACAGTTGTTTGTGTCACTATCAACTTTGATTTCTAGAAGCTTTAATTCTCTTTTGTTAATGTATGGTTTTATACCTTTACCATATCAAGGCCCTCAAACCCATACATAATGCTCAAAACCATATGAGGGCACTAACATATTTCCTTGTAGGTCAAGGATACCCTCTTGAGGTTTTGTGTGGTAATTTAAGGAATTGTTCATGTCTCTAGATTCTTTATGGTTTTCACTATAAAAAAAACTATGATATCCATACCCAATGCTAAAACTTTCCTAGTGAAGCCTATATTCCCACTTAAAAGAAAAATATCCTACTAATACATCATCTATTTTGGTTTTAGGTTTCATTCATGACCCTTGAACGTAAAAGTTTCCTAAAATATTGATAGGTTATGTGCAGTCGTTTGGGGCGCTATATTTGCACTAGATACTCAGATTATTTAATTCCCTTTTGCTAATTCTTGGATTTATTTCTTCACCATATCAAGGCCATCAAGCCCATACATATTGCTCAAAATGTTAACCACCCCTCCCACATTTACCCAATTTCACCGGTCTGTTGGGGTAAACATGAGCTAAGGGATACTTGACATGACTCAACCTCCTAAGTACAATTAAGGAAGTGGAGTTGACAAAATGGAACTTTACTGACCTTCCTCAGGAGCGATAGGACACATAGAAGCTAAACAACCACTCCAAATGACCAAACCCTGACCTGGATTTCTTTTTTAGTGACTCGGGGCCACAACCACATGAATGACAAGGCCTCAATGTAGTTATAGGCCTCCAATAACATGCATAAGCCTATAAGGTTGCAGTTATAGCCCAAAATTTCTAGTTCATAGGGTGCGGTCCAGATTCTGAGCAACCATTTTAGGCTAACCTTGAGACCACTGCCCAGAACTCAAATGATACTTTCCAGAATGATAAATAGCATTATTACAAATCCATTCATAAACAAATTGATCAAGGACTTGACCTAACCAGGCTGAACCATGATAATAATTTCGTTAAACATAGGGTGAACATCTAATCTAAAAGTCATGAATGCATGTCTGAACATAGGTGTCTGAAACTTATCAGAGAATTTCTAAGAAGGTCTAGTTCCCTCTCATAATAGCTTCAATAACACTTGTTAGCTCATGTATTCATTATCCACTCATCAACTAACTAGAACATATCAAGAACCATCACTAGAATATGTTATGGAACCATGCTTATAACCAATATACAACCAAAATAATAACCATGATAGAACATCCATCAGAGCCACATAATAACAAGTACAAGTACTCATAGAATACAATAGGAAAAAAGCTCTTATTAATTGATGAAAAGGAAAACCAAGTTAGGGACTTCCACGTACCACCCGACCATAGATTGGTCTGAACCAAATATTTCTTTCAAACAATAACCCTCATGCCATAATCCAAGTATGATTGTGGGACTCAAGTCATAAACAACCAGGGCTTAAAAAATATTAAACCACCTCCACCCTCATGCTCCTACAATCTCGCCAAAGCGGTCAAGAGATCACATAAGAAAATTGATACATCAAAAATTGAGGCTTCCTAGCCCTCAGGCTACCACGAACCTGCCAAAACCAATTAAGAGATCACTAAGCCCAAAACAAGATTGGATGTCTCATAATTTCTTTACCATTACCTTGAGGAATTTTTCTTTCTACACCCACTTGTTGACTTCTTCATGAAGATTAAACCACCTCCACCCCCAACCCTTGGGAATTTTCATGAGACCACCTTACCTGGTTCCAAAATCTTCTAGAAATCCAAAGCTCAACTAAATAACATAACCCCATCACATCATGACTATCCGAAAATGGTAAGGCAAGGTTGAAAACAATGTCGTGTCTAGAAAAGTTCATGCCAATGATAGCAAAAGATCCAAATACACAAATGCATGTAGCATGCATTCAAAAACCAACTAGGAAATCACACATGCAACCTATTACTTGGAATTCTTCCTATTGAAGCTACTTGATCCAACCTTCCTTTCTTGTCCTTTTATTTCCTTGTCCTCCCTTTTTCCAATGCTAGAGTGCTCCAAGAATGCTCTAAATTTGGAATAGTATGAGAGAAGAGAGAGAACCCCAAAACTGAACTAACAAACACTAAAACTGACAAAATCTAGCAAAAGCCATGAACTGATCATTAGAATCCTTTTTATTATTGAGGTGTTTATTTTCCTTCAATTTTCTTTCTAATGCAAATTTGAGACCCTTCACATTCCTTTTCTCCAATTTTCTTTTATTTTCATAAGTAAATGCCAATTAATTCCTCTTTTCCTTTGCCAACGCCTTTGCCAATTTCCTTTGTCATAATAAACTGGAATGACACCCACTAGGATGTTTTTCCCAACATTTAGCTTGGAATACATGTCCCATGACCTTGGTCTTATTTTTCCTTTATTAACTTTATTACACGATATTTTTAAACTAGGGTTGTTACAAACCCCTCCCCCTTAGGGGAACACTATCCTCAGTGTTCTATGACACCTAAGACCAATATGACTCCTGAAAAGTAAACCATATTTCTTATGGAGCTTTATAACTTAGCTCGATGCAATATTGACAATGGATAACCTGCTGACAAGAAAAAATAACATGAAAAGCATGCCAACATGACAACCATATTGTTTATTGGAGCTTTATAACACAACTCATTATGGTTTTTACAATAATAAATATATATAAATATGTACATATACAAAAAATCCTTTGCCTCAACTGGCAAAAAATGAAGGATACATAGCCTACATTGAATTAGCCATCTCCCATGTAGCTTCATTGGGCCCAAAGTGCTTCCACTACACTTTAACTTCCTCTGTTTTTTGGTTCTGGAGCATGAGTTGTTTCCGATGCAATATGCAATGAGGTTCTCGCTAAAATTATCCTTCTAGATCCACTTGAAATATAGACTAGTCAATCAGATGATCAACATCCTTAACATATATTTTAATAAATAAAACATGGAAAACATTATGGACTTTCACTGTCAGTGGTGGTGCAAGTCTGTAGGCCACTGGTCCAATCCTCTCAAGGATCTAAAAAGGCCAACAATACCGAGGTTCCAACTTAGCACATGATCGAATCCTCAAGGAGCTTTTCTTGGGCTTGATGTGCAAGTACACATTCTCCCCAACCTGAAACTCCTTAAACAACTTGTGTTGATATGCATAACTCTTCTGCATTTCATGTGCTTCCTTTAGATTCATTTTGATAACCTCCATTTCCAGTTCCATCTCTAGCAACATGTTCGGTCAAATCAATACTCTGCTTACTAGATCACTCCATCTAATGGGAGTGTTATAACTTCACCCATAAAGTGCCTCAAATAGAATCATCCCCAATGAATCGTGATATCCATTATTGTAAGAAAACTTTACTAGTGTAAGGTAGTCCTCTCACATCCTCTTCTATGCATAAGATACATCTTCAACATGTCCTCGATAATCCTATTGACCCTCTCTGTTTATCCATCTGTCCACGAATGATAAGTTGTACTAAAAGCTAACTTTGTCCCCAAACCTGAAAACAACACCTTCCGAAACCTAGAAGTGAACTTGGCATCTCTCTTAGATAAAATCTTCTTGGGAATACCATGAAAGCTCACTATATCCCTAATGAAGACCTGAGATACCTCACTAGTTGAATTAGTAGACTTCACTGGAATAAAGTGAGCTACCTTGGTCAACGTTTCAACCACAACCATGATGGAATCATGTTGTCTATATGTATTCAGAAAACCTGTGATAAAATACATAGAAGTGACTTCCCATTTCTATTCCAGAATAAAAATCGGCTATAGTAAACCACGTAGATGCTTGCACTTTTCTTTTACCTCTTGACAATTCGAACACCTTGTGACGAACTAAATTACCTCTTTCATTGGACTTGGCCAATAGTATAACTTATTCATGGATGTTAGAGTATTCTGATATCCCCAATGACCTTAATATAGCTTAACATGAAATTTCCTCAAGATAAGCTTCTTGAGTTCACTGTTGTCTGACACATAGATCTTTTCCCTAAATCTCACCAAACGAGTCATGAGATGATAATCCTCACCCTAATCACCTATACCCTATTGTTGTAACCTGTGCTTAAGTTGTTGGTACATGTCATCCTGATGTCATTCCTGTAAGATATGATCTTGTAAATGAGTCCCATTTGAACTCATATTTGCTATGTGATTCACTTGCAATCTCCTGCTAAGAGGATTTGCAACACTGTTCTCCTTAACCTTATTATACCCGATCTTGAAGTCAAACTCGCTGAGCATGTCCAACCATATAGATTTTCTATAATTTAGATTAGGTTGGTTAAAAAAGTATCTCAATGCACTGTGATCACTCATCAATACAATCCTCCTTCCAAGAATATAGTTCCACCACATCTTCAATGCATGAATGATCACTAACAACTCAAGATCATGACTCACATAGTTCTACGCGTTCTCTTTTAGTTTCCTTGACTCATAGCATACCACCTGTCCCTCTTGCATAAAGAATCCACCAAGTCCTCTCTTGCAAGCAATTGTATACACCACACACTCTTTATCTGAATCTATAATCTTTAGAACTGGAGAATTTGTAAGCAATTTTTTCAACTGCTCAAAACGGCTGCACATTCCTCTGTCCATTCAAATTTATTTCCTTTCCTCTACAAATATGTAATATGATAAGTAATCTATGAGAAGTTCCTAATGAACCTCTTGTAATAACCTGCTAACCCCATGAATTATCTAACCTCATCCACATTCCTAGGAGCTTCCCATTCCATGATAGCTCTGATATATTTTAGATCCCTTCCTTGGAAACAACATGTTCCAAGTAATGTACCTCTGTCTGGAAGAAACTACACTTACTAATTTTGGCATACAGCTAATGGTCTCTCAACAATATTAACATTAATGCTAACTCTTCAGCATGCTCTTCCTCATTCTTATAATATATCAATATATCATCAATGGACACTATCAAAAAATTGTCTAGATAGGGACACAACACATTATTCATCAAACACATGAAAGTAGATAGAGCATTAGTCAAACTGAAAGGAACCACAACAAAATAATAACTCCCATACCTGGTCTAGAAAGCAATTTTGTAAATGTCTTCTTCTTTGATGTGTACCTGATGACATCCTAATATTAGATCAATATTCAAGAACATTGTTTCAACTTTCAACTAATCAAATAATTCATCAATCCTCGGTAATGGGTAACCATTTTTTAACATCACCTTGTTCAGCTACCTATAATCAATGCACAACCTGAGAGTACCATCCTTCTTATTCATAAACAACACTTCTGCACCCCAAGACAATACATACACTTGGCTTACTGTATCCCTTTCCATGCATTTCCTTCAACCGCAACTTCAATTCAACTCATTTTGGAGTGCTCATCTTGTAAGGTTCCTTTGATGTTTGTGTTGATCTTGGTACCAACTCAATAGAGAAATCCACTTCCCTGTGAGGAGGAAAATTTGAAATATCTATTGGAAACACATCCTGAAACTGCTATAAAATCGAATACCTCTTCAAGACTTTTGCATCTTAACATTGTTACCTTTATCACTGGAAATATGCACTACAGACAATACACACCCTTTCCCGCAATTCCATTTAGCCTACATAGTTGTAACCATTCTCACTAATGTAGGATTATTTTTACCCTCCAATATTTTTTTCTCTCCATCATCACCCAAGCACTCAATAGTCTTCTCATTACAATTCGCCTTAGTCTTGTGAAGATATGACCAATCCATACCAAGAAGCATAATGTATGATCCAAATGGAAGTACATTTATATGTGTTGATGTAGGTTTACCATTCATCTCAAATGCACAAGCTCTTACCCAATGACGAACTATTTTCTTAGTACCAATATCCAATTACAACAACCAAGACTCTACATGCACTTCCTTTCTCAAACCACACTTATCCACAAGGTCAGGATAAAAATAACTATATTTAGATCCAAGTTCATTAAAAATACAAACCTCGATAAAATATCTTACCTTCCATCTCAATATTGGATGTCTGGCGATATTCATTCTTGTTATCAAATGCTACATAGATATGAGGAATGATTTTTCCAACATCCCTAACTATCTCCACCTCCTGAGCACTGTAGATCTAAGGATTACCACCCTGATATGACAGACAATCCTTCTTGCGATGATCCTTACCACATATTCAACACTATAAATGACCACTAACGTTTTTCTCTTGTGACCCATGTCCCTTATCAACTGCATAAAACTTCTTGTAAGGAGCAACATTCTATTTATCACCTACATCCTAAGGTCTTCCCTGCTTCAGTGGCCACTTACCTTTAGTCTTATCTTTCCCTTTCCAACCTTTCTTAGACTTGGAATTACGCTTTGATTACTCATAAAAATTCTTCAACCTTCCAATGACTTCTTCTAGAGATCAAGGCTCATCATACTCAATTTGATCATTAAATGCTAATGGAAATCCATCAATAAATATCTAAAATTTTGTCTTTGCATCCTTATGATATGACACATACCTCAAAAAATCCAAGAACTTAATCATGTTTTCCTCATCTATCATAGATCCCATCTTCAACTCATAAAACTTGGCCTTTCCATCATACTACCTTTCTGACAAGTATTTCTTCCTGAAAAGTCTCTTGAATTCATGCCAACTCAACTCCTCTATCCTAATGTCCCTTACATGCTTCAAATATTCCCACTAGATGTTTTCTTTCCGTTTGAGGCTAAAAATAGCTATCCCGGCCCTCATGTTGTCTGTATAGTCTTATATCTCAAAGGACTTCTTCATTCCAAGGAAACATGCCTCAACATACCCTAAGTTCTTCATCTCTCCATCAACTGTAGGTGCCTTGGACTTCTTAAAATCATCTAGCAAGTATCCCCTCTCACTCCTCCTATAAGGATGATAGAGATGATGACCATGATACATGTATGAACCAAAACTATAGTAGAACCCATGTCCACCACCACTCCTATCAAGTGTATCCATAAATCTACCATCTTTGATTGTGTCATCCATGTCCAATCGGTGCCCACCACGAGACTTGCTACCATATGCCCCATTAGTCCTATCCTCCTATGCATAAATGATCATGGTTGTCCCTATCTCTACAAGTCTGGAAAACTATGAAGGATAACTACATTGACCTCTTCTTGTTTTTCCTATGCCCTGACAAGTCTTTCCTATGACTGAATTATCCTGTCATTATGTACTTTGCAACTTCTGATTTCTGCCTTTAAACTCCTCAAAGTGTCCACTATGTCGAGGGAGTACTCATCTTTGTGTTGCTCATCTAAACTGTAAGGAATATATTGTGAATTGTAATGCACCATTTTTGTAGTCATCTATGGTCCTCTTATTCCTGCAAACATACCATGTCAGGTAACCAAATATAAACATAATTAACATACCTCAGTGAGGTTTAGGGGAGGATTTATCGTCTGTAAAATTAATTCAGATTAGCATGATATATATATATATACATATATTATATATACCCACACACACACACATATATATATATATATCTATATATATATTGTGTGTTGTGTGTGTGTGTATATTATATATATATATATATATATATACATATATTGTACATTATGTATATATATGTATATTATTATATATATCTATATAATATATATCTATATATATATATATCCACCACACCACACACACACACTATATATAGATATATACATAATCATATCAATATGTTGACATTATGCATGATATACTAACTGCATACAATGACCTCATCCACGACAACCATAACCATGACAATGCATGCATAACAACCACATAAACACTGACATGCATGCATGACAAACACATTTTTCCCATCCACTTGAAGTGTTGAACCATGCTCTAATACCAATTTGGTATCAGATATCACCCAAAAGAGAATGAAACCAGTTTTTATACCAATTTGTAACTACCCCTCCAAAATTTACCTAATTTCACTGGTCTTCCAGCGTAAACATAAACTGAGGCCTACTTGACATGCCTCAACATCCTAAGTATAGTTAAGGAAGTGGAGTTGATAAACTAGAATGTTCATGACCTTCCTTAAGAGCTATAGCACACCCAGGAGCTAAACAACCACTGAAAGTACCCAAACCCCAAGTTGGATTACTTTTCTACTCACTAGGTCAACAAACGCATGCATGACAAGGCCTCCATGCAGTTATAGGCCTCCAACTGCATGCAAAAGTCTGTAAGAGTGTGGTCTTGGATTCTAAGCCACCATTTCAGGCTAGACTTCATACCACTGCCCAAAACTCAATGAGACTTTCCAAAATGATAAATAGCATCAGACAAAGCCATTCATACAAAACTTGATCAAGGAATTGACCTAACTAAGCCTAACCATGACAATCATTTCATCAAACATATGGTGAACATTTAATCTACAAGTCATGAATGCATATCTAAATAAAGGAGTTTGAAACTTGTCTAAGAATCACCAATATGGTATAATTCCCTCTTATGCTAGCTGTAATAACACTTGTTAGTTAATGCATTCATTATCCATTCATCAACTAACCAAAACATATCGAGAGGTAGAGCTATAATCTGTTGTGGAACCATGCTTATAACCAACATACAACCCAAATAATAACCATGATATAGTAGCCATCAAAGTCACATAATAAAAAGTACAAACTCGTAGAATACAATAGGAAAATAAATCTTATTAACTTATGCAAAAACCAACCAAGTTAGGGACTTCCATGTACCACCTGACCATAGATTTGGCTGAACCAAATATTTCTTTAATGCAATCATCTCCATGCCATACTCCAAGCATGAATGTTGGACTCAAGGCATAAACAATGAGGGATTCCTAGAGATTGAACCACCTCCACCCTCGTGCTTGCATGATCTCACCAAAACCAGTTAAGAGATCACATAATAAAACTAATACATAAATAACCAGGGCTTCCAGAGATTAAACCATCTCCACCCTTAGGCTAATGCAATCCCACCAAAACTGACCAAGAGATCACTCAGCCCAAACCACGCTTGGATGCCTAAAAAAATATTCACCATTACCTTGACGAATTTTCCTATCTCCACCCACCTATTGAGGGCTTCATAGATATTAAACTACCTCCACCCCCAACTATTCGGAATTTTCCTAAGACCACATCACCTACCTCAAAAATATTTCGGCAATCTAAAGCTCAACCAAATAAGAGAACCCCATCACACCATGGTTATTTGGAAATGGAAAGGCATGGTTGAAACCACTATCACATCTGACAAAATTCATGCCAATGATAGAAAAACAAACAAATACACAAATGCATGTACTATGTATTCACAAACCAACTAGGAAATCACACATGCGACCTGTTACCTGCAAGTCTTCCTGGTGAAGCTACTTGATCCAAAATTCCTTTCTTGTCCTTTTGTTTCCTTGTCCTTCCTTTTTTCAATGCTAGAGTGCTCCAAGACTGCTCAAAGTGTGAAATAGTAGGAGAGAATAGAGAGAGCTCCAAAACTAAATTGACAAAAGCTAAAACTGACAAAAGCTGACAAAAGTTGTGACCTGATCCTAGAAATCCTTTTTATTATTGAGGCCTTTATTTTCCTTCAATTTCCTCCTCATGAAAATTTGTGACCCTTCACCTTCCTTTTCTCCTATTTTCTTTTATTTTCATAATTAAATGCCAATTAATGCCTCTTTTCCTTTGCCAATTTCCTTAGCCATAATAAACCAAAATGACACTCACTAGGATGTTTTTCCCAAAATTCAACTTGGAATACGTGTCCCATGACCTTGATATTATTTTTCCTTTATTAACTTTATTACATGAAATGTTAACCTGGGGTTGTTACAAACATTGTGAGGGCACTAACGTATTTCCTTATATGCAAAGGATAACCTTTGGAGGTTTTTTATGGTACTTTAAGGAATTTTTCATGGCTCTATATTCCTTATAATTTTCACTAAAACATAAATCATGGTTTTTTTCTTTAAATTGTTTCAAAGGCCCTAGGGCATGTACCTATTGGTCACAACCATATAATGGCACTAACATCCCCAACCATAGGCCATATAAGGCCATGTGTGGTTTTTTTAGGCATCCTTGTTGTCCTTGAACAGATAGAAGCTTTACTCAAGGTATAAGGTCCATGCTTCCCTCCTTGACCATGTCTAGGGTCTTTAAACCCATACCTAGTGTTAAAAATGTTAGTGATATATGTTGAATTTTTGTAGCTATGGTCAGTCTTCATAATTATTATTTTAGCCCTTGATATATTTTCAATGATAAATATAAAGCATGTTATTCATGCTAATTATCAAAAGAGAAAATTTTAAGGCATGTTCTTCATGTTCTTTTCAAAAGAGAATTTTTTTTTTTTTAATTGAATTTTTGGTTCCAAAAAATCCAAGTTGTTCCTACTCCTTTTCAAGTTGACCCCAGTCAAAGAGGCACCCATTCGACCAGCCAAACTTTTATATATAAGGAACTTGACCTCCTCTCCCTGACACAATTCAGATCACACACATAAACAAGTATCTCTCATGATGGATGCAATAAATATAAGATCACCATTCGACCAGCCAAACTTTTATATATAAGGAACTTGACCTCCTCTCCCTGACACAATTTAGATCACACACATAAACAAGTATCTCTCATGATGGATGCAATAAATATAAGATCACCAAGTTCTCTCTCTCTCTCTCTCTCTCTCTCTCTCTCTACATTTTTCACTACAACTTACTCTGCATGTCTGAAAGGATCGATTTTCTTAAACAAGTATCTCTCATGATGGATGCAATAAATATAAGAGTTCTCTCTCTCTCTCTCTCTCTCTCTCTCTCTCTGTAAATTTTTCACTACAACTTACTTAAAGGATCGCTTTTCTTAAGCATATCAAGGTATTAGGACCGAGGTTCTTAGGTGAAGAAGAAAAGAAAACTTATTCCCTAGTAGACCAGATCAGTCTGAAGTCCTTGAGTAGATGTTTGACTCTCTCTCTCTCTCTGTTTGACTCTCGTACATTTTTCAGTACAACTTACTTAAAGGATCGATTTTCTTAAGCATATCAAGCTATTAGGACCGAGGTTCTTAGGTGAAGAAGAAAAGAAAACTTATTCCCTAGTAGACCAGATCAGTTTGAAGTCCTTGAGTAGATGTTTGACTCTCTCTCTCTCTCTCTCTCTCTCTCTCTCTCTCTCTCTCTGACTATTTCAAGAGGGTCGAGGAAATTGCACCTCAGTTTCAATATCATTGAATCTATGTAAGGTTTTGAAAAAGAAGGCACAAGTAGGTATGTTTATCATAGCGCCAAATTTAACACCCTAATTAATAACACCGTATATAGCACTTGTCTTAGCACTAGCAAAGAAAACCCTCAAAGCAACATTGCCTATAGTGTCAATAGTTGCACCATTTATAACAACGTCAATGGCATCAAAAGTAACGTCATATTTAGAGATGGAAATAACATTGTCAATAGCACTAATATTTTCGCCAGAAATAATGCTGGATATAGCAACGACAATAGTGCTGGAAATAACATTATACATAATAATGGTAGCAACGCTACAAATAACATCAATATCATTGGAAATTGCACCAAAAATGGTGTCATCAATATTGCTCGAAATTATGCCAAGAATAATGCCATAAATAATGCCAATATTTCCTTTGGGTTTAAGTTCAGGTTGGCATCTAGTTTTTCTTCTTGTTTTTCTTCCAGTTTTTACATCTAGTTTTTCTCATCGTTTTGCTTCCATTTTTGCTTCTCATTTTGCTTCTAGTTTTGCTTCTAGTGTGGCTTCCAATTTTGCTTCCATTATTGCTTTTTTTTTCCTTCCAAACACTAGGAATACTGTCGTGAATAGCGCCATAAATAGCTCCAAGTTTAGCGTTAGGAATACTACCAGGAATAACGCCATGAATATTGTCAGGAAAAGCACCAGGAATAGTGCAGGATTAGCGCCCGGTTTAACTAGGAATAACACCTAGTGCCATGTTTAGCACTAGGGATTGGTTCTATTTTTTCTTTTGGTTTTTCTTCACATTTTCCTTCTAGTGTGGCTTCTGATTTGGCTTCCATTGTTGCTTCTTTTTTAATTTCTAAAAATGAGTATTGTTTTCCATGTAGTTAAATTAATATGTTTTATTACAATTTAATTAGTTAAATATATCATGTCTCTTAAATAAGTTATATCATTATATAGTAAGTCATATGAATGCATTTGAAATATTTTATAATATAACATTTATAAATAATTTCTAACAGACATCCATACAAATTTATAACAAACATTTATAACACACATCTATACAATTTTATTTTTAAAAGGAACGGGTATTGATTGGAATTAAAACCATATGGTTGGAAAGCCTAACACTTTCACATCAAGTGCCATAGTAGTTCCATCTTGTTTCCAAAAGTCTCATCCCATTACATGCAAATTTTCTGCATAACACATACTATTATGCTAAGAATTGTTTCACCATATACTCTCCAAAAAAATCCATTAAAAGCTACATATCGATATATATATATATATATATATATATATATTTTATTATTATCTTATATATATATTATTTATTATATATATATATATATATATAATAATATATATATATATATATATATATTATATAGATATATAATATTTATTGATCCTCCTACATCACAATGACCCAGTCCTCCTCACCATTTGTTTCTTATTACATGTCGGCTTCCCTAAAGTCATAGGTGTTGGACTTAGAACCCTCAGCTTGGTGCAAGTTGTCTTGAGTCTTCACAACTAGAGCTATGCTCCACATTGGATATTAATGGTTGAATATTGTTCCCTTCTAGTTTTTCAAACTCACAAAATCCAATATTTCCCATGTTGCACGCCATCTCATTGCCTTCCAATATACGACCACGATTCTCCACCCTAAACTGCATCATCTCTGTTTCCAACTATAGATGATCTAGCTTCAGCTGTAGTAGACCTATCTTATGGGAGAGGATTTCATTTAGGTCTCTGGTCTTTATTAGTTGCATCTATACTTACCACGATGTCAATGTAATCAGGAACTCCACTACCCTTTTGATCTCGGCTAGATGGAGGTTGATCTTTCCACCTTCCTCGCCTTCAACGTATGCCATTATCGTTTGTAAATACCACTTTAACTATCTCAAAACTATGAGAAAATAAGAAAATTTCACTTTGGCCTCTTGATTGCCCTTGTTCTCCATATATAACGATGTAATTGCTATCCCAAGTCTACTCCCAAGTAAAATCAAATTAAAGGCTTATGGTCTCTTCTTGTTCACATGCATCAAGTCCATTAATGGATAACTCTGAAGGATTATCTTCAACCCTCCTCCAAACAAATTTGTTTGCACCAATATATGAAATCATCTCATTTGCACCTTAATAAATATCAAATCATCACTGGATTCTCTATCTGGTGTTGTCTTGGGGATTACATAGTCACTCCAAGTGGCCATACAAATAAAAATTCCTAAAAAATGATGACTCTTCATCTTCATTATAATTAAATTTTATTTAATCTTTACTTGAATCCGCTAATTGTTCACTATTCTTGAGCTTAATTTACCGATGGAGTTGCCTAATTTTTTAGTACCTTTCTATCATTACAATATGGGTTTGAATAATGGTCTTAGTTCGCCATTTATTTTCATATCTCCAAAATTTAATAAGACTCCCTTGTTTTCCATTTGATCTGCCCACTCATTCAAATGTCCTTTGATGTGCTAAAAATCAATACATTCAAATTGACCCATTGATAAATTGATTCTATGCAAAAGCAATGGAATCCTTAAGTCCTCTCTTATGAAACACTTTATATATTGTTGTATGATGATTTTAGATTTGCTAAAGACTTTTAGTTGTTTTATTCCATTTTCTATTGCGAGTTCTAGCCCTTTCCATAATGAAATATACTCTACCCGGTTGTTGGTCGTCACCCCTATCCCCCATGCATATTTGATCTTCCTTTCTTTGTCAAGGTGAGAAACAACCCCTCCCACTCGTGCCTCCCTAAACATCCATAAAAATTAACAACATCATCATACTTATTAAATCTCCATGACCATAGAATCTACAACATCGGGTATATATAAAATACCAAGATAATTATTGTAACATGATTATCATCTATAATTAAAACAAGTGATTCAAATATCTATAATTTAAGTGAATTTGACAACATCCATCATGAGCAGTAAATAAAAACCATCATACTTAATAAATATGCATCCAAATCGTCAACCAGTTTCAATATCTAAAAATTGACGAGTCAATACGAATAAGATCATCATACATAATTTAAACAAGTGAATTTAACATATACTACTAGCAAAATAACATGTGAAAATTATACATGTCTAAGAGTCAAAATAAGTCAAAATGATACATCATGTACATATGATATAAATAAAAATGATAAATTATGTAAGACAAAATTATACAAGTCAGTATGATACGTCATGTCCAAATGATACAAGTCAAAATGATACATGTCAAAAAGATACAACTCAATAATATGGTAATGGAGGCTATGAAAATGGTACATATGATAGTAACCATGAAAATCGTCATCATAACAATATATCAAAAATGATCCATGATGCAGTCTATATGATCATGAATGTTAGCTGTTTCTACCAACAACTAGCTCATTATCATTGTGATCGTGATCATCGTCATTTGCATTGGCATCAACCTTTTTGTCATCTGTATTTGTGTCATCATGAGCATCATCTCCAATGTTAGCATTGGATCCAATGTGATCTAGATCTATGAAATAAGGATCATTCAAATCTTTTAGACGATCCCTCTTCTGCAAAAAAACATTTAGAATGAAAATTTATTATTTATTTCATGCAATAATTAATTTCTCTATTATATATTTAATATTACAACGTATGAAATGAAACAATAATCATATTACATCATATCGAAGCACACATGCAATAATAAAATTTCAAATAAGTTACAACTAAGATGCCATTCCAATGAAGATTTCGAGATTTGGTGAGAGAACAATCAAAGCTCAGAGGCCGAATGGATAATGCTTACTTAGATCTATGATTATCATGCTGATGGGTGAAAAAAGAAACAATCATCAATACAAAGCATCATATTAAATTATGATTGATATTACAATAAAAAGTGATAGTACTTGAAACTTGTAAAGAAAAGAACCAAGGGAATTATGCAAACTTATATGAGTTTTGTTTCAAATATGAAGAATAAAAACACTTATGGAATTGCACAAGAAAAACATCACTAGGAAAACTAACTGATATGCATTATTAAAAGAATATTTGATATAAGAGTTCAAATACTTCTTCCTTGGAATTTCTACTAATCTCAAAATGGATTCAACTACAACACAAGTTTTTTTCTTTATAAACCAACACTTCTCTCTATTTTCTCATCTAATTTATACAAAATTACATAAGCTTTGAGATTCGTAATATCTGGAAAGTTTTAATTACAAAATACTAAAAATATATACATATCTTGATGACTTTAAATTAAATATGAAAAATACATTTGAAAGGAACAAGTGATGCATTGACACTTTGAAACATAATCCATGGTGGAAAAAATGTAGGCATGTAGCTATAAAATCTCTTGAGGATGTGGATCCGAATTGGTTACTGACAATCTGGAACAAAATCTAGAAAAACTGTTATTTATAACTCCAATACCCTGATTTGATGTTTACTGATTTACTCAAAATAGCAATTTTCTTTTGATCTCTACCTTGAATTTTCCCTATTTGTCCAAGATAATTTTTACTGTATAAATATAGCCTCTAGAAAGGTTTGACAATATGTATACTTTATCATTGTCAAAACTATTGGCATTATGATATAGGTGTTGTCCTTGATGGCAACTCACTCAGATGAAAGATCACGGAGTAGCATGTCAACAACAAAGAATTACAGATCAGACTATAAAGAATGAAGAAAGAGAGGTATACGCACATTCACCTTGACCAAGTTGCGCATACATGCAAGTTCATTGAACACAAGTAGCGTATACGTACACATGCACTTTCATAGAAGGAAAGGCACGTATATGTTGGAAAACTAAGTTTTTGGTCCAAGATATTTGGTCCAAGGTATTTTGATCCATGGTATTTGTCCAAGGTATTTGGTCTGAGGTATTGACCCTAGGTATTTGGTCCAAGATATTGGTCCTAAGTGGTTTTTTATCCATGGTATTGAGAAAGGCCTAAAACTATATAAGGAGGAGAAGATCATTAGGCCAAAGTGTGCAAGTATCGAATCTCTGACGAAGTGTGAGATCTAGTATGTAGGTTATTGTCTTATGGTGCTTTGCTTGATCTAAACCAAGGATGAACCTTAGCGGTTGATGAGGGATAAGATCTAATCATGGATCAAGATCTTAAGCTTGAAATGAATTATCATTATATGGTTTGATCATGTATAGTCTAGATCTAAATACTAACGCATGTGTTATTCTGTAAATGTTATGATATGGGTATAACTGAAGTCTAGAATAGCTACAAAATTATGAATTAATATTTACAGATGTGTACAATGTTTGGCTTTGATAAAAGCACATATACATGCTGGTTCAACACATGGAAGTAACATATACCTTATGAAGTATGTTTCAGTTGTTGCTATTTGCTGTTGTAGAGTTCTAGGTTCTGTTTTGGGTTCTGGTGACTGTATTCTGGTGACAGTGTTCTGAACGACCAGATTCAGGTTATGGTGATTGAGTTTCAATGATTGGTTGATGCAGATGTACTTGATGATTGTATTGCAATTATGATGTTGTTGATCGGTCCAGTAGGAAAATTGAATGAAACATGGCCTTCATATTATGGTGTTGTGTTTCAGGAGTATCCAGTGTGAAAATTCATGAAATGTGGTCCCTAGTAGAAGAGTGGAGTTTTTTGTAGGCTAGAACCTATGTACTAGTAAACATATTAGCTAGTACAAGTGCTAGGGGGTTGTAGCTCTCTTCCAGTAGTAGCTAGAGAACAAGAGAATGATGTAGCCTTCTGCAGGTTGGTGCCCGCGTACTCGTATGAATCTGCACCAATACAAGATTGTAAACAGATTTTCTTATTATAAAAGAAGACAAATAGGACAACAACAGGTGGTTTTTACCCACATTAGGTTTTCACCTTATATCTTGGTGTTCATGTGTGTTTCTTATGTGTTATTCGTTATTCTACTTTTACTGCACTGTCTAATAAATCTATGATATACTGATACATGATAAACTGTCTAAATCAAAAGTTCTTTGCATATACGCTGGTTGCTTTAAGTACAGTCGCATGTACATGCTAGTTCACTTAGCTGAAGTAGCATATATAAATATGTTTGTGAAATTAAATTATTGTTGAAAATAATACTGATTCACCCCCCTCTCAGTATTATTTCCAACAATTGGTATCAGAGCAGATCGTTTAGAAGAATCTTGATCACTTGAAGGGAGATCCATCATCATGAGTAATCAAGAAAGTGTGGGATCCATCAAACCGCCAATCTTTGAAGGGAACAACTTTACTTATTGGAAAATGAGAACCACTGCCTATCTACAATCACTTGGAATAGATGTCTGGGAAATTGTGGAAGGAGGATATGCATTTCCAATAGCAATTCCTACAGATACAATAGGTAAAAAGCAATATGAAACCAATGCCAGAGTTGTCAATACCTTATTGGGAAGTTTGTCACAATCAGAGTTTGTCAAAGTCATGTAGCTCAAATTAGCCAAAGAAATATTGGACAAAATCGTTTTGAGCTACGAAGGAGACTCTTAGGTAAAATGTGCTAAACTTCAAACTCTCAGAATTCAGTATCAAACTCTTAAGATGCACAATGATGAAAGTATAGCTAGTTAATTCTTATGTATAGATGAGGTTGTTAATTGTATGAAGAATATGGGTGAAGATATAAAGGAAGTTACCTTAGTTGAGAAAGTTTTGAGATCCTTATTTGCTAAATTTGAATCAAGAGTGTTTTCCATAGAATAAAAACAGGATCTGTAGACTATCACTATGACATAGCTTCACGAAATCTTAACTGCATTTGACATGAGAAAAGGAGGTCCATCATATATGAGAGAAGCCACATTTAATGCTTTAGCAAAAGGAAAGGAAGAACGCAATGAATCAGGACATATCTCAGAAGAAGAAGATGAGGTAAACTTTGTTAAGAAGCTTCAATGGGGTTCCGAAATATTTAGAGGTAAGCTACCCTTCAAATGCTTTGCCTGTGGCAGGGTCAGTCACTATGCTACCAAATTTCCTCATAAAGATAAACATGAAAAAGGGAAGGAACATGCAAAATGGAATAGAAAACAAGTTGTAAATAAAAGAAGTTACTATACTCATGAAGATATCGATGGTTTATCAAATAGTGATGAAGATGAAAATAGTAATGACTATAGACTTCTAATGGATTATGATGATGATAATTTTTAGGATGCTTTAGAAGAAGATGACCTTCATGAAGAAATTTCTAAACTCAAATCTGTTTAGAAGAAAATAATATGATTATAGATACCTTGACATACCAACTTGCTGAAAAAGAAAATCACAATGAAAAACTAGAAAGTGAAATTGTGGGTATAAGAAAGGATCTCGAGAAAATGAAATCTCTCAATCTTAGATTTGCTAAAGGATCAGAAACCTTAGATGAAATTATCAAAGTACAACGTTCTTCTCTGATAAAGATAGGTCTTGGTGTAGAGCCTCTATTCTACACCTACTTATCTACCATTTTCCTCAATCTTTCCTTATCTTTCCTTATCTTTTGCCTCATTTTCACCATAAAACCACCCAGATCATTACATTAGGTGTTATTAAGCATGATTAAGTAAGTTTTGCTAATGGATGACTATTTGTTTAGATTTTGACTTACTTGCAGGAATCCCGCAACTATTTGATGATCCCACAGCTACCTGATGATCCTGCAGCTATCTGAAGATCCTGCAGCCTTTTTGTTAAACGCAATGTTCCACGTGTCGGTTTGCCAGATGAGCCACATGGGCACTTAGGTGTCAACGTGCTCGAGGTTCATGTCCCATTTTTCCAGCCATCCACGTCATCTTTATCCACGGTCAAAGCTGGGCAAGTCACGGTCAACTAAAGGCTATTTAACGGTGATTGTGAGCTGCTTGGTCACGTCATCTTAAACGGTGATTTGTCCACGTTTTACAGATGGCAGGGGACATGATCCAACATGGGATTCATTACCCATGACGACAGAACCACTAACTCATCCACGCAGCCGTATGAAGTGTCAAGAAACCATGAATACGCATAACAGTTTATTGTTTTTCAGTTAATCAGTTGCACGGATAGGCTATCTTAGAAATTTCTATAAATAGCTGGGTCTGTGTATGCTCATTAGGCTTTTTATCAGTTGTAATTTGATGAACCTGTGTTACATTTAAGAGCATTGTGAACTCTGTGTTTTAGTGCTATCCTAGCACTCTGTTTTGTACGTTTTCTGCAAATGGAGAAATAGACATAGCACTGTTTTGAAGTTTCCAGATCTTTGAGTTTTCTTGTGGCTGAATGGACAGAGGGCCCCTGCTCATTTCTGCCACTGTAAAGTATTTTATGTGCAGTATCTCTTTATTTGCTTA